>JALBCR010004386.1:0-99243 GCA_030710515.1 Abscondita cerata | reverse complement strand
TTATATTTTCAATATCCGTATTCATTGTTAACCACTCAAAATATGAACGCGTACGATTTTGTTTTTTAACGATTCCCATATGTGTTTGATGGATTAAACTTAACACTTTAAAGTTTTTAAATAATTAATCGGTAACCTCTAAATAAACAATTTTTGAAATGTGTAATTTACGTTGAATTTTTTGCATAAAGTTTCAAACTATTTGAACAATTTTTAGAAATCCTTTAATTATATATTTCATTATTTCCTTCTTAAGGCAAGCAACGGTTTCAGTTTCTTTTTGAATTTCATTTATATCAACATCTAAATTATTTGATATAAGTTTAATGTATTCTACGACTTTCTAAAACTCACCGTTTGTAAATAAAGTCTCGACAAAACATCGCTTGATTCAAACCAGAACGTACACTCATGAAATTTAAAACTTGGACACCACAATTTCTGTAAACAAAAGTTTGCACATTGTGAAGCGGGCTTAAGGGTATCATTACAATTCTAACAGCAGGTAGTCTCAGCAGGGGTTATCTTATAGAAGGACTGTAGAATGAATCATTACACTAAGCACGTTTTAGAAAATAGGTAATTTACGTTGCTTACTTAATTTTTTCTTTAAAGAATATATTTGAAGGTATCGCTAATTAAACACCATAGCTCGATTAATTATCGAATCAAAAATTTTGTTTAGGAAATGTTTACAAAATAAAATTAGAAATAATTTTGATTTAAAAACGTCTACAAGCATAATTAAATTAAATCAAAAACTAAACATGGTTATTTGGGTTGACTGATTATTACTTATTTTTAAATAAATCTAACCTACTAATTATTGTAAGTTATTAAAAAAATCATTAAACTCTCTATTCATAATATTTAGTCCTTACAAAATGTATATTTTATGACGTTTCATTTTTTCTGTAGTTAATATAAAAAGTGAAAATAAAAACTAAGGCAATTCTTATTGTCAACGTATATATTTAGTTTTTGACAAGAATTTATTACATAATTATAATTAAGATACCAAGTTATAGTTTAAAATTAAATGAAAACGTTTTTTTAAATAAAGGTATTACTATATAAATAAATATAAGAAATCAATAAGGTTGTAACGTTAAAATCTTGAGGCTTCTGCTCAAGTGCAAATAAAATATTGAGAAGCACTGGTTGTAAGTTTTGCGGTAATTCTATCGACACTAGATTCCATTATAAAATGAAAATGTCCGTTTCTGAAATTCAAAGACATTTTAACGTTGTACAAAACAGAAAAATCAAAATTATTACGTACAGATTTATTAAAATTAATTAACAAAAATTACAAAGATAAAGGTGAGAGTTATACCTTTGTATTATGCTATACTAAGTGTTAGAGCATTTGCAGGTCTTACAAAAATGGCTTATCTTTATACCTATAAAGTAGCAATTGGAGAAACGAAACCCAAAAAGAGGTCAGACATTTTACCTTGCTGCCGGAGTTTCATGTAATATAAGACCAGATCAATTCTTCCGAAGTTCCCAAGTGTTACGTATGGTTCATGTTATTGTGTTGTCCCTCAAAACAGATTGTAAATTGCTGTATTCATGTAATTAGTATTAAGTTATTATCACCTTGTCACCAAACTGCAGCTGTATTCCGGAAAAGCACGTTTTAGTATTGGTAATGTGACCAGTACTGAACATTTTACAGGCAAGGCTAATTGAAACTAAGCTATTGTATGAATCATAATTTTGTTAGGAATTATTTTTTTATTGTTATTTTATTACATTTTACCATTTACAAGCAATAACATAAATTAAATCAAAATAAACTCATTATGTATTTGCTCATTATTACTATTTATTTCAAATCCGTTATTAGAATTATTGCGTTAAAAAATTACAAAATGATTGAAATTTATTACAAATGTATATTTTATGACGTATTACCATTTGGTTCATAAGCAACTAATACTTAGTAAAGGCGCATACTTGTACTCACTTTAATTTTGTTATTTCGATTACCATTCTTTAGTTTTAAAATTAAATGCAACGTTTAAATTAAATAAGGTATTACTTTGGGGATAAATATAAGCAATCAGATGGGTGTGACGTCGATTATTATTGATACATTCTTGGAGGCGTCTGCTCATTGACGCTATCAAGGTATCAATATAATTAATATTAATCGTTTTCCGTGCGGTATCAATGGCTGCAATTAGTGCATTACGGTTTACTGGTTTAAAATTTGGCCCTTGTTGTCTTCGGATAACAGCAAGTATTCGAGCCCAAACATTTTCGATAATGTTAAAATCTGGGCTTTTTGAGGGCCAGGGTAACAGCTCCAAGTTATTTGCTTGTATCCAGTTGCGCACAACCTGCGAAGTATAGGGTCATCATATCCCGATAGTTAATTATCGAATGTTCCAAGAAAATATGTGTAAATAGTAAATGGAATCTACTAACGTAACGTTAAGTCGTTAATTATAGTTACATAACTCTCCTTTCATAAGATATAGTTCATATTAATATGCTTATTGTAAAGCTTCGTACACACCTGAACAACAAACCGAGGAACAAACAGAACAACGAACCGAACGGCAATCGGAACATTAATTTGGACGGTGCTACGTACGAATTTTAGAACAGATTCGCAAGTCCTGATTGTTCCACGAACGGTTTGCGGCGTTCCCGCAACTTGTCGGTTTTTTCTCCGACATCAAAGAAAATGCGCGCGAATGCGTTTGCAGGTTTGGACGAATCTAAACAAAACGGCGAACAAACTTATGCGGGAGAATTAAATTATTTATTTTTGTCCTCCCTTTTGTGGGTTTGTTGTGTTTTAGGTAATATTATGGAGTTGACAGAAGAAAAATGTTTTAAATTAATCAGTGTTTAAGAATGCAAGAAAAAAATGATGTCCCTATTAGCATCATTTGGGCGGGAAATTTCCAAAATAAAAAAAGCGAAGTAAATTATAATTTTTACTCTTCTTTGTGCGTAAAAATTTGGTTGGCACTATCTTCTTGTTTTCCGCAATTTTCTCTTCTCAATAATAAATATATATGAACTGAAAACTACTGAAAATAATTATGGAACAGCACAAACGTTCCGTTTGTTGTTCGGATTGTGGAAATCATAAAAGATCGTTTGTCGTTCTGTTTGACTTTCGGTTCGTTGTTATGTTTGTTGCTCGGTTTGTTGTTCAGGTGTGTACGAAGCTTTACAACTTAAGCAACAATTTTTGGCGAATAAAGATTAGTTTGTGATGTAATATTAGAAACACAAATTTATATCATATCAAATTTATGACAACTTAAAACCAAGAACGTGTATGTTATTGCTAAGAAATTATTAAGGAAAAGCGCAATTGCAGTGTAAATATTTATAATTAGATATTTTCGAAAGTTTATAAGTCCTCTATTGTAATCTTAATACTTAAAAGAAAATCCTGTCCATTAGCATTATAAGGAAATGGCTTTTACTTTATGAATAAGTTTCAATAACAATAGAATATCCTTGCTTGTTTAATTTACTTCCTTTGAGTCATATTGCTCTAAGGGTTGTTACATTGGTCATTAGAAGTATGTAATAAATAAACAATTACCTACTGTTTGAGAAGGTAGTGTGAACCAATAAATAAAGTAAGAAATGTAAATTCCATTTTAGTTTAAAATTTCAAGTGTTGTGAAAATGCCACCTCATCTCGGTGCTGATTTGAAAGCGCGGATTGTTTCGGAATTAGCGGCGGGCCGTAGCGTGCGTGAAATTTCACGTATGTTAGATATACCAAAAGCACCGTAGGGCATTACCGAGTAAAATGGAATCTTGAACACACTTTGGAAAGAGCCATCGGAAGTGGTAGACCTAAAGTATCTACACGTGCTCAAGATCTCGAGTTGTTTCATTACGTAACAGAACAACCATTTGCTACATACCCAGGGCTATAGCAGATACACATTTTCCGGATGCCGTATAACTGCACAAAAAGATTAAAGGAGATGGGAATAAAGAAGTATAATGCTGCTGCGAAAGAAGTTCTCAGTGACGAAAATATGAGACGTCGTCTGGAATTTGCAAGGCGATATGTGAACGAACCTTTGGAATTTTGGAATCGAGTGATTTTTAGCGACGAAAAACGTTCAATAGCCGCAACGATGGACCACTAAAAGTTTTTAGAATGGAAGGAACTCGTTACGAAAATAATCACATATGTCCTAAAAACGAAGTGGTTATTTTTCTGTGAATGTGTGGGGTTGGGTTAGCGCGGGGTCCAGGAGTTTGTTGGGCTATCGATGGACGTCTTGATTCTGCTGCGTATTTAGATATTTTGGAAACTATTATGAAACCTTCAGTCGAAGTGTTTTATCCAGACGAAGATTATATTTTCCAACAAGTAAGTATTCTTATTTCACTATACTTTCTCCAAAAATAGTTCGGGATCTGTTGAATTAACATTTTCATAATGTATTTTTGTTGTTAAAGGACAACGCCCCTATTCATACTTCGCGGGTTGTGCGCAATTGGATACGAGAAAATAACTTGGAGCTGTTACCCTGGCCAGCAAAAGCCCAGATTTTAACATTATCGAAAATGTTTGGGCTCGAATACTTGCTGTTATCCGAAGACAACAAGGGCCAAATTTTATACCAGTAAACCGTAATGCACTAATTGCAGCCATTGATACCGCATGGGAAACGATTAATATTAATTATATTGATACCTTGATAGCGTCAATGAGCAGACGCCTCCAAGAATGTATCAATAATAATGGAGGTCACACCCATTATTGATTTCTTATATTTATTTATATAGTAATACCTTTATTTAAAAAAAGTTTTCATTTAATTTTAAACTATAACTTGGTATCTTAATTATAATTATGTAATAAATTTTGTCAAAAACTAAATATATACGTTGACAATAAGAATTGCCTTAGTTTTTATTTTCACTTTTATATTAACTACAGAAAAATGAAACGTCATAAAATATACATTTTGTAAGGACTAAATATTATGAATAGAGAGTTTAATGATTTTTTTAATAACTTACAATAATTAGTAGGTTAGATTTATTTAAAAATAAGTAATAATCAGTCAACCCAAATAACCATGTTTAGTTTTTGATTTAATTTAAAAGTTATTGCTTGTAGACGTTTTTAAATCAAAATTATTTCTAATTTTATTTTGTAAACATTTCCTAAACAAAATTTTGATTCGATAATTAATCGAGCTATGGTGTTTAATTAGCGATACCTTCAAATATATTCTTTAAAGAAAAAATTAAGTAAGCAACGTAAATTACCTATTTTCTAAAACGTGCTTAGTGTAATGATTCATTCTACAGTCCTTCTATAAGATAACCCCTGCTGAGACTACCTGCTGTTAGAATTGTAAATGATACCCTTAAGCCCGCTTCACAATGTGCAAACTTTTGTTTACAGAAATTGTGGTGTCCAAGTTTTAAATTTCATGAGTGTACATATTGAATATCGTAATCAAAAGTTGATAAAAGTAACGCCATCCAAATGCGAAATTGATAATAATGGTAACCCTTTGCGTATTAAAAATGCTTACAAGGGGTTTTATAGTCAGTTACTAACGTAAATGTCCAATGAACAAATATTGGTAAAACCATTTAACTCCGATCACGATGCTTAACGCTTCCTTTTTGGATTTGCGAATAATTTCTCCGCTGAATTTAAAGTGCGAGAAGCGAAAGCCATAGGATCGTTCCGTTTTAGATGCTACTATGTTTGAGATAACTACAATCAGCATCCACTGCTATTAAGGTAATTTAAAGTCTTAATGAATCAGCATCTCTGCAAACTTAAAATCTGTTTATATTTTTCAAAACTGTTGCCGCACAACTTTGACCAAATGACTTTAGTATCTTTTTAAGCAATTGATATAATGGACTTAAATTCCGAACAATTCGGAATAAATTTGTTATAATAATTTATAATGCCTAAAAATGACTTTAATTGAGTTATATTACAGTGGCAAAATTTTCTTTTATAGCTTTTACTTGTTTACATCTGTATGTAATCCGTTTATATCGATCGTATGACCTAAGTACTATTTTAAAAATGACATTTAGACAATTTTATCTTTAATCCGTTATCTTTAAATGTTTCTAGTAATTTCTAGTTAAATTTTTCATGTTCTGATCGATCGCGACCTGTAATTAGAATGTCGTCCAGAAAACAATAACCCTGTCCATCCTTTGTGGGCAGTGATTCAATAATTTTTTGAAAAATTGAAGGACCCGAATTAATTCCAAACGGCAATCGAGTATATCTAAATAATCCTTTGTGAGTGCTAGGTTAATAAATCTCTAGAATCTTTTCCTAACAGGAATTTGCAAATATGCATTGAATAAATCTAATTTAGTAAATTCAGACCTAATTTAACTTTAAAATATTTCCTCAATTTGGGAATAGGGTATTTTTACAATGTAAAATAGGATTTATCATGATCTTAAAATCTCCATTAATCTAATAGTATTATCGTTTTTAAGAATTGGTACTATGGGAGTACCCCACGGACTAAAATCTACACGCTCAATTATACCTAAATTTACAAATCTTTCAAATTCGTTTTTGGCTAATGTTTTAATAACTGATTCCCTTTTAACATTAAATTACCTCATACTTGTTAAAAAACACCTGATTTCTTCATCGGAAAACAGCTTTGTTGCAAGATGTCAGTTTCTTTAATTAGAATATCCTATTGCAAGCTCGTACTGTAATTGTATTTAAATTTGCATTTGGTTGTTTATGAATAATTTAGATTTAGCAATGTCATCCACGAATGTCCAAGCAAAGGTGGTCCCTTGTTTCTACAACATACAAACTTGAGTTAACCTGCAATTCCGATAATTAATTTCTATAAACACTTCACCTAAAGGACAACATTATTACTAGAATAATTTTAAAATTTTGGTTGTTTTCAATAATTTACAATTTGGAAACTTGTCAAAAAATAACGATTTAGAATTACTGTGACAGATGCACCACTATTGATAAGGAAATTTGTGTTTGGTACTAAAATTGCATATAAACGAAACTTCGGCATTAAAAAATTGATTTGTTGACCAATTTCTCCTACAGTATAGACAGCCGTGTTTACACTCATGCGTTAAAGATTAATCTTTGGTGTTGTAAATTTCTTGAGATTTTAGTTATTTAAAATTGCCAGTGCCGACAATTTGTCTTTATTTGCTCGCAAAAAGATATACCTTTATTCCTTATTTGTTGACCGTTGTGAAAAGGTGTATCAATTAAAGTAAAATCATCCCATTCAAATTAGGAATAAGTCTTTGATTACTGTTCTTGTATAACTACCTTTTGTTTTAATAAAATATTTGCCATCACGGGTTCTATTAATTGTAGACATTTTTTTTTCTTTTTTGACTTCTGCTAGTCTCTTCAGATTCTTCAGACGTACTCCGTTTTCTACTAGGGATGAATTAATCAATGGATCACTAATTATGGTTATGCTTACAAGGATAATAATCCAAAATTATAAAATACGAAGAATACCTTAGAAATTCCTTCTGGTCAGGACATCACTGAAGATAAGCCTGTTATCTGGTTCTTCGTGAGCAATCCAGCAACTGTTATCAACAGGAGTCCATTTAGTATTTCCTTTTCTTTATTGGATAATAAAATACTAGAGTTTGATACGTAATCTGTCACATCTGCCCATTAACTGTCGAACACCGAAAATCTCCTATTTATACGCTAAGTTAATTCTTTTTTATGCATGTCATTCATAAATCTTGTCGCGTTCTAGTATACGTACCGCGGCCGTGAATTTAGCAACGTAGCTTTTGGCGCTATAGACAATTTTGTAAACTAGAAAGATCTTTCCAAGTACCTGATTAATTTTGCGCGTTTGTAAACTGTTTAAATAATCGGCCAAGGTCCGGTACTCTCCGTAATTGTTGTCAAGTACATTCCGAACAGTATTTGCCACGCAAACTTCGGTGAATCGCTTGCATGGAATAATCGGTGCTACGACTGTCGTAAAATGTTTATAATACGCTAACCTATTTGGGGCGTTTGTACCTCGAATTATCGCTCGTATATTTTGCTATTAATTCTAAATGATATTATTATTTATTGGTATCTCTATGTATTTTTATGTGTTTTGATTAAAATCTAGTCGCTATAATAATATACATATTTCTATCGACTTACGGTTTGTTTCTGTGTCTACAAGTTCCTAGTGGCTCTAGAATATCTCTTATACGTAATCCTAAGTGACGCCTTTATAAATTCTTCATGCATTGTAGAAGCCTTCATTTCGAACGATTCTCAATAAGCCCACGACCACTTCCGACTGTTAAGAGAGCTGCCAGCCAATCAAACTGCTAACAAATTCAAAATATTTACAGTTTACTATTAGATTTAATTAACAATGGGTATATCATCGTTATAGTAATTCTAATTGTTTTTCTAAATACAAACAAACTAGAAATATCTAAATCGACATTTTGCATTCAGCAACAAATTTTAAATGTTTTTTCTTCCGACATACAGGTGCACATATGCCCAATTGCGTTACAATTATGACATTGCTATTTTTATACTTACAAACATTTTTCTTGGTGGTTCTTGTGAACACAATGTTTGCATTTTACCATGTTTTGATATCAGATAACCCTAAGTCCTTCTGTTTCGGAATGTATGACTTTTGAGATTTTTCGAGCTGCGGCTTTGTAGACGCCGCTTCTGTTTGCCTTCACTTGATTTAATTTGAATTACTTCTGCTCACCAACACAGGCTGCGGCAAAAATTGAACACGAGGATTCTTTCGCAGTAATCTGTAACTTGCTTCATTAAAATCGATTGGTAGAAGTTTCCAACAATCGGTCTTCCATTTTCCTTAGTAGTCCGATCGCGATAAAACCATCATTTGCACATAAAATGTTCTTCTAATAAAGAAACAGTTCCAGTAACATTTGAACAGGCTGGAATACACAAATTAAAATTAATTTAAATGTTGATTACAAATAAGCGCTAAAACAAAGCTTTCATAATAGGCCCTTCGTTTTATCTTTTTCTTTAACCTATTGGTGACAAACATATTATTCCATTTGGGTTTTATACACTGACGATTCGTTTTGTATCGTCAAATTCTTTAATTTGTCCTCTGGCCACGATCAGTACAATTGTTTCGGCATTGGCAATTTTGCCTCAAAACGCTGCACTAAAAACTTCTGCCGCCCTAAAATATTTGAATAATCATTTACACTCCTGCAATAATAATAATATTTAATACTCCGTCCTGATTCTCCTAATACTCGGACGCTTAGCGCTACAATTACAGATAATCCCTACTATATACATCACACTATTTAAAAATGAAGTTGACCCTAGCAATTTCTTTTTAGAACACCCTAGTCTAAAAAAATATTATTAGATTGTGCAGCTTTGAAAACTACGGTAACATGCTATTTACAGTTTTCGTCTATCTTTAAACCGTTTAGCTGAAATTGAGCAAACTCATATTTAATGGACAGGTGTATAGATTTTTGATAGTGTAACAGCTTATAAACTATATTGAAAAATTTATTTATTTTAAAATAATAAATAATTCATTATCATTTGTTTGTCTCTTACGTACATAATGCATAATAAACAAGTAAATAATTCACAATAACACGGTAGATGTGGTGTACAATAATAATATTACTCACCCTACATACAATACATCCCTTTTAGGAACAATAAGTATTTCTTGTGACGCATTATCAAGATCTTTTATTTCAAACAAGTCATGTGACATACGAGTGAAAGCAGAGAAAAGAAGGAAGCTATTTATGAAAACCAATATGGCGCCCATTCAAATAAGAAAATTGCTAATGTCTCTAAAACCATGCTTTCTGATAATCTGAAAATAGACTACAGTTTGCCTTAATTAGTGAAAACTTTTCTAAGATTTTTTTAGTAGCTGCTGTCCGAATAAGGGAAAATGATTGATATTTTCGAAAATACCATTTTCTGCTTTTTTTCGAATATCTTTGGAAGGGATCGGAATTTTTAATTTTAGTTAACGGCATCTTTAATCCGCATAAAATCTGTACAAAATTGCCCGTTTAACCAAATTTATCTTTATTAATAACGAAGATACCTCAGTATCGCATTGAGGTTTAAAATAGCCCAAGGAACCTTCTGGCAAATCTGCATTAAATTCAAGAATGCCAATGGTTAAACCTAGCCACAAAGACAGTAAATGTCTTTTCAAGGGTCTTAACCCCGTCACTATTTTGTTATTCGCGTTTTACATCATAGATGGCGCTAATGTCGCATACAATATGACCGCTAAAGTAGTATAATGAAACCTTGCGTGTTACATGCTTTCAGTTATCAAAAGGCGACATTTACACTGCACACTTTTTCTGGTTTTATTATTGTTATTATCAATATTATTGTTATTCAGGTGGCCACTGTTAGCAGGTGTTTGAATGTGTAAAGAACAAATAAAATATAAAATTGTATTTTTATTACCTAGTTTAAAATGGAAGTAGGGTCTTTCCTATCAAACAAAAGTTATTTGAGTATTTGGATACCCTAATTCAAGATGTATTAATGAAGGATGAAGCTGTGGTTAAAATGCAAGCATTTAATAACCTGGGGATCACCATAGAAACCCAAAGGAATATCAATTTTGCCCTGTCATTGCAAACAATGGCATTAACTAAACAACCCACGAAATAAAAGAACGTTTATCATTTCTAAAAAGAAGTTACAGGATCATTTTTGTACTCCTTTAAAGCAGGAACTTCAGGACGGTGTAAACACGTTGCAGCTGTACTACTTTTGTGTTCAACGTGTTATTTAAAAATATAATAGTCAAGATAATTTTGCTTTATGGATAATATATCGAATTGCCATTATTGTCAACGATTACTATTGGACGACACGTACTGGTTAAGAACAGTACAAGCCAGCTCCTTTATTAGAACAAGAATGTACTGAAGAAAATTGTTCCAAGAAAGTACATAATCCATTAAAAACAGGAATCAAAAATTATTATTATGTTTGTAACTTCGTTACTGAATTTTATTTTATTTGGTTATTAGCATGTTTGTATTTGGATTTAATAACATAGGCGTCTATTCTAATATTTGTTTTAGGAAAGGACGTAGAAAACTCTATCGATAAATTGCCAACCAAAAACCTTAATAGTCAATCCATTATTGAAAACTTGATTGAAAATGCTCAAAGTAGCAATATATTTCATGCATTGAAACTACTTATGTTCCATTGCAAAAATAGTTTACAATTTACAAGCAACTTGCAAATAATACATTATGATTAAACAACAAACATCTACAAGTAAAGAAGTGTATCATAAAGAGGGACAGTTTTTGAATTACTGTTTTCAAGGATGTATTCCATTTTATACATATTCTCGAAATGACTGGCAAACCAAAGCTATGAAATACTTCTGGCCCAAAGCATTTACAAGTAAATTTACTGCATATGGTAACGTTCAGGAACCTGCAGCTAGACAAATATATACTGAACAACTGGCAATCAAGAGTTAAACTGGCCTAATTGTCTTAGTCTGCAATGTTTTTTTACATATTCACCAGATAGTTTTATTGTTGAAAATAACAACCCGTAAATCTATTTGAAATTAAATGTCCATTTTCTGTATAAGACACTAAGTTCTATTTCATGAAAGGAAAATAGTTGCGTTTCACATAGTTTTATGGGATAAAAATCATGAGCAAAAATAATGATTTATTGAAGTTTGACAGTTATTTATTCACGAAGACTAAATTCTATTATAAAAAAGTATGTTATAGTATGAATAATCATTTGAAATTTAGCAATTTTAATGTAAGCTGGAATGTGATTTATTGTTATATTCTAAGAATGGTACTAATTTTTTTATATTAAAGTAAATATGTTGTCTTTTTATAAAAGTTGTAATTTATTAAAACAATATTACATTTGACGGAGTTCACCTTAGTTTTGTTATTGTACAGAAGAATTTATATAAACTGAAATTTGAGATAATGATTGAATAATTATTACAATTAAAAATACAGTAATTATTGTTTTTAGGAGGTTAAAGCTACTTCTAATTCTGTCTACTATTAATAAATTGCTGAATACATAAAATAGTAAAGGCTATACATAACTCCTCCATCCTAAGAATTTTACATGAGTAAATACGAAATTTAAGTTTTAGATTGAAGTAACGAATTATCAGCAATGTCCAAATTTTGAAATGAGTTTTAAAATACTTTATTAAATGTTTGCTTGAAGGAGTCACGTTTACAATTTAGATATTATGCTTTCGTATCGTCGTCCATCGTCTGCACTTAGATTTCCTGTTATAAATTTTATTACGGTGCCTAGTCCTTCTAATAATGATCGTTTTTGCCTATCAATTTGGATTTTTGGAAATAATTGATTTAAGAGTCTATCTGCTTTCTTTATGTATTGTTTTAATATTAATAACTGATTATTATGATTTATAAAAATGTCTTCTATCTGTACATTACGTCGGTTTCCTAAAGGGTAATGTTTATTTTCTAGCAATTCTATTGATTTAATTAGGTTGTTTCGTAACATGTGATAATTGCTAAGCATAGGGGTATAGTCCATTATTTTAATTATTGTCCATTCTGATACTTTTAATACGGCGTTACCTTTCTGTAAGGGATACAGTCCAGGGTTGTCTTTTAATGTCCGTATGGTTACGTCAAGTCTACATTGGTTCCATGTAAGGAAGAAGAGGGCAGTTGTCCTGGAAAAGACGTTAGTTCGTTAGCATGTCTTTTAGGATAGTGTTTGTAGGAATATTTCTTAAGTCATACGTGTCATGTTCATGAATTTTGTCAACAACGTAAGGTCCTATAAATTTTGGATCTTTTTATTTCTAGCATTAGTTTTTAGTAAACTTTATCACCTACATTAAAGGTTTGGTTTTTGCGAGTTTTGTTAAGTTTTTCATTCCGATTTTCTTTAGTAATTCTTTGTTTATTTTGTAAAGCTTTATATAAACATTTCATTTTTCTTTGTGACTAATCATATAGTTCTCATAAAATGATTTTTCATAATCTAAATCAAAAGGGTTTTTTACATTCTGTATGTCCAAATAAAATTTCAAAGGGAGTGAATTGCAAATTTGAATGTATTGAATGATTATATGCCATTACACAATATGGAATTTTTTAATTTCTGGCATGTCTCCTAAGAGCCTATAATGTTCTATAAGGGTAGAATGAAAACGTTCAATTGGTGAATTTGATTGGTGGTGATGTGGTGTCGTAACATGAAATTGGATTTTGTGAAGTTCCAAAAATTTATAAAGGGTTGATTTTTAAATTCATTATCTGCCACTAAAATATTTGGGGTTGTATAAGTTGTAAAATAATAAAATAATCTATCAGTTATATCAATCATATTACTTGAACGTAATTGATAAGCTTGTACAAATTTGGAAAATGCATCTATTAAAGTCAAATATTTTATTCCTCCAATTTGAAATATGTCCATATGAACGGTATGAAAAGGGCGATTAAATGTTGGCGTTAAATTAAAAGGTTGTTTTATTGGATTTCGATTATATTTTTGTGTCCTACAAGTAGTGCAATTGTTAATAAAATTTTTTATGTCTGTATTCATTCCTTTCCAATAATATTTTCGTTGTAAATGTTCAATAGTTTCTACTATTCCTCTATGATTAGTTTTTCCAAAATGGTAATTGGCTAATTGGGATTGTCGTTCGTTTAAATCTGTTATATAAGTAACTAATTTGGTACATTTATGAAATTTAGGTGTATTGTCATTTACGATTGAGTTTAGATAAAGAGAGAATTCTTGATACAAAGATTCGTTGGGAAAATAACAATAATAATTAGTATTCGGTTCTAAGTATTCTAAAAGTAATTCGTTAAATATTAGGTTTTTGTTATCATTATTAATATAGACTGAATAATGAATATTTCCATCAAATTTTGATATTTGTATTTTCTTAGGTAAATTTGATTCTTTAAATTCAATCTGTTTGTTAAAATGTTGTAAGGGTTTATCTGTGATGTCTATTACTGGTGTTGAACTAAGTTGTGAATGTACTGTATCTGCTAACGTATTATTATCCTCATTTTCAATTGGTAACAAATTATTATTTTCTGGTTCAAATATTGGAATATCAAACAAATCTTCAATATTTGGGGAGTCTGGTCTTTCAGCAATAATACTATAATTAGGTTCTGGAGTGTTTAATCTGTCTACATCATCTAAGATTTCATCAATTTCATTTATTATTTCATCATTTACTGTAACTGGGTTGAGATGAATGCGTGAGAGAGCATCTGCTACTTTATTAGTTTTACCTGGCAAATATTTTATTTCAAAATTAAATTCTTCTAACTTTAAAGCCCACCTAGCCAACTTCGAATTTGGTTCTTTAAGATTACGAAGCCAAACTAGAGGTCTGTGATCTGTGTACAACACGAATTTAGTACCGAATAAATATGGTCTAAATTGTTTTGTGGCCCATACAATGGCTAATAATTCACGTTCAATAGTACTATATTTTTGTTCTGTGTCATTTAAAGTACGTGAAGCGTAACTTACTGGTTTTCCATTTTGTGAAAGTACTGCTCCAAGTGCAAATTTTGAAGCGTCAGTTGTTAGTTCAAATTGTTTATTAAAATCCGGGTATTGCAAAATAGGTTCATTAGTTAAAAGATTTTTACAATATTCGAATGAATTTATAAAGTCTTGTGAATGAATTATTTTATTATCGTTTTTAAACAATGTGTAAGAAATTTGGTTATCTTAGCAAAGTCTTTAACAAATTTTCTATAGTATCCAAATAATCCTAAAAATGATTTTATTTCAGTTTTTGTCTTAGGAAGAGGAAATTTTGATGGCTTCAATTTTCGAAGGATCTGGTTTTATTCCATTTGGAGTAATTATGTGTCCTAAATATTTTACAGTTTTTGAAGAAATTCCGATTTATCTAATTGAATTTTAATGTTTGTTTCTTTTACATTTTTAAATACATTTTCTAGTCTATTAATGTGTTCTTGTAGAGATTGTGAATAAACAATTATGTCATCTAAATAAACTAAACATTGATTTGGGGTTAAGCCTGTTAATGCAGTGTTCATCATTCTTTGAAATGTAGCGGGGCTATTTTTTAAGCCAAAAGGCATACGTTTAAATTGAAAATGTCCTTCTTCTGTTGAAAATGCGGTTTTTTCGCGGTCTTTATCATTTATTTCAATTTGGTGAAAACCTGAAGCTAAATCAAGAGTAGTGAAATAGTTTGCTCTACCAAGGTTGTCTAATATTGTTTCAATAAGGGGAGTGGGTATTTATCGTCTATCGTTTGTTCATTTAATTTACGATAATCAATAACAATTCTCCATTTTCTTTGACCTGAAGCGTCTACTTTTTTGGTACTACCCAAATGGGAAAATTATATGGAGATTCTGAAGGTTCAATAATATTTTCGTTAAGCATTTTGTTAATTTGTCGTTTGACTTCTTCTCTGTGTACATGAGGATATCTATATGTTTTGGTATAAATGGGACTTTCGGTTTTTGTTTTAATATTATGTTTTATCAACGTAGTTGCTGTTAATGGAAGTTTAGGAGTGTAAAATATATCTTTATATTTGAGACATAAATTTGTTAATATAGTACGTTCTTCGTCATTTAAATGGTCAAGTCTTAAATTATCTTTTAAGTTTTGAAAAAGTATTTGTTTTTGATTGTTTACTACTTCGTCGTGATTATTAATTTGAATTTGATCTTGAGATGGAACATAATCTTCAAGTATTAGAGGTTGTGATATTATTAAAGTTTGTGGTTCGTTTGAAGTATTAATTAAACTAGTACGAAACCAATTATTTTGAAGAGTAACGATTGCAGAGGGCATTATTATATTTTTAGTGAAATGTAATTTAGGGGCTAATTTATATCCGTTTTTCCTACGGCGGGTAAAGTTGTAAATGTTTTCAATACGTGGGGTAACAATATAGTTTTTAACGAGTTTACGGAATTTTTAACTTTTGAAAAATTACATTGATTACGTTTTGTTCTTCTTGTTTTAATTTAGATTCGTTGTAATAAAATGGTACAGTGGTTCTATCCGTTTGAATATGCATCCATTTATAATCTATGTTTGCGGGTAAAGAGGCTAATAAATCTGTTCCTATTAATCCTACATATTCGGTATGAAAATTGAATAAATAACACAAATGTGTACCTTCTTCAGAAAATAGTTTTGGTATAGGTATATCGGCTACTAAATTATGATAAGTTGTGCCGTGTGATGTAGTGATTTCAAAGGATGTTCAAATACTGAATTTGGAAAATGTTTAAATACGAATTCGGGCGATAAAATTGTTCGAGAACTTCCCGTATCTATTAATAATTTATCATTTGTATTTGGAATTTTGATGTATGGTAAATTTGATTTTGGGGTAATTGTAAAAGATTCGACCGAGGCTGTTAACGAAAATTTACGTCATTGCCTGGTTCGAAATAATCTGGATTTGAAACATTGTCATTTTCTTCTTCAACATGATTTTCGTGGTCATCTGGTGCTTCAAATAAATTTGTATTAAATAACTCTTGGGATTGAAAATTTCTGGGTTGATTTGAAGGTTGTATGTAATTAGTATGTCTGACATTTGGATGGATTTGTCTTTGTAATTGTTGTGAAGCGGGGCGTTTCTTTATTGTACTGGTTTGCATTGGTTCTGGTTTAAAAGTAGGTTTAAAATTTTGTTTTGGTCTAAAACATCTGTTGACTGTCTTTGCAAGTTAAATGAGCGCGACTGTTGTGGTCGATTAAAATTAAAGTTTTCATATGCCGGTTTAGAAAAATTTATAAATTGATTTTGTCTAGGGTAATTTGAAAAATCATTATTACTTTGACTGTAATTTTTTTTTGTAATTATTACTAAATTGGGGATTTGGTTTAAAGTGTGATTTTTGTGAGGAAACTTGAGAATAATCATGAAAATTACTTTTGCTAGTATTTTGAAAATATCTGATATCTAATTCATCTTTAACAAAAGTGAGTGCCTGTTCTAGCGAATTTGGAGAACGACTTCTTATAAAACTACCTAATGGTTCCAACAATCCACTTATAAAACTTTTAAGCCTAATTGTTTTGCTGTATTTATTTTTGTAATCTTTTACATCTCTAACTTCACTACCTAACGCGATTTTTGAATTTAAAGTTGCAAGTAAAGAACGAACTTTGTTAAAAAATCAATGGGACTTTCTTTTGGATGTTGCCTTAATCTAGTCATATCAATTTGAATATTTAATTCTGATCTTTGATCACCAAAATTATTTATTAAAACTTCTTTTAATGCGGTCCATGAATCGTAAACATGACCGGTAACAATTTCAAGTGCTGCGCCTTTTAAACGATTGCGAGCAGCGGATAAAAGTAATTTATTAATATATGCATTTGGAGTTTGAGTTTGCCAAAATTGCGATAAAATGTCTTCAACAGAACGTATGTATTCACTTAATTCAGAAGGTTTACCATCAAAAATTGGTATCTCATTTAAGATACTCATATGGAAACCTTGTGGGTAACCGTTTACATTTTGAGCTTGATTTTGATTTTCCATCGTAAAATTTAAACGCGATGGTGTAAGATTAACTTGTCTTATAATATTATTTGAATTATTAATTAGTAATTCGTCGTCACTGTCACTATATGGCATTTATTAGAATTAATGTTTATTTGCCATTTTTTAATTTTTATGTTAGTAAGGGGCATAAAACCTATCCACGGTTCCTACGCATAGATACAGACTCAGAATGGAAATTAAGCAAACATAAGGTTTGCACCAATCAGTCACTCGTCTGTAACTACCTGAACTTAAAATTAAATCATATAATTATATTAGTACGTGCGTTTTTAATTTAATTATTATTTTCACTTGCAGTAATATGCAGTAACAAAATAAAATGCGAATTTGACGACTTACATTAATTTCATATCTTCCAATAAGGGGTTGATCTGTGCTCGATCACTTGATCCCGATGATCAGGTTTGAAGTCCGCTTCCAGCAAGCTTTCTACGGGCGATGCTTGTCCCTACGACGGCTCGACTGGGGTTGGATGCCTTCTTCAGCTTGGTCGTTCCTGCTACCAACACTTCTACTTCGGCGATGTTTGTCCGTTTGGAAACGATGGGTTTAGGATGTAGGTCTTCTTTGCGACAAAGTGTTGAAACACACGAAAATTTGGGTACTTGATTTTCGAAGGCCTAATTTCTTCACAATCCTACCGACTGCGCCAATTTTGTTATTTTAACGTCAAAAGTCGTTTTTAAAAAGTTGTAATTTATTAAACAATATTACATTTGACGGAGTTCAATTAGTGTTGCTTCTACAGAAGACAAATATAAACTAAAACTAAGATAATTCATATGAATGAATATTACAATTAAAAATACAGTAACTATTGTTCTATAGGATGTGCATCAGCACTAGATAAATCTGTCTACTATTTATCTATTGCTGAATACATAAAATAGTAAAGGCTATTATACATAACTTGATCATAGTTATGTAATCATTAATAATCACCACTTCCTGAATAAATTTGTCTTCACTTAAAATACGAGCTGACAAGTTAACAATTGCACATATAACTGTAAAAATTTCTTCAATTTTTAGCAGTAGTGTCCAAGAGATCGGTTTACAAAAGATTTCAAACAATTTTATTTGTTGATTTGCCCTTTCAATATGTACCCGAGTATTAGCTATTTCAATATTTTTCTTCGATTGTTCTTCTTTGTGAGTTGTTTTGTTCTTTTAAAAGGGTGGTTGAATCAACTGAATAAAATTTGTTTGTAGTATGCCTTCGATGCGAAAACCCTTATCCACCATAACTGCATCTATTGCCACGTCTAACTTATTAATGATGCTACTTTGTTCAAAAATTGATTTGTCAGATGCCCTACCACCGTATGCTCTAGTAACAAAACTTATTAATCTAACAGGAGTCACACCAGTCATAAATTTAATAGTTTGGGAACCTTTTATAATGTGAGTAAGTCTTTATCCTACAGCACAAACACTTCGATTTTTGCACTTGCAATTCAATGCAGTCTACAACGACTCTCACATTGGGGAAATTCTTAAAACATATCGGTAAATTCATTTGAATTTCTTCTTATGTCGGCCAATAAATAAGTGGATCTAAAATAATTGCTAACTTAGAAATAGTGCTATGTACAACTAATTTACATGTCTTGCTACTAATAACACCAAATAAAATGGATAACACCACATATACCGTCTCCCTGTTTTAAGTTTCATAAAAGTTAATATATTATTTGTTCTTTAACACTTAGTTTTTTTAGTCGCTTTTCCAAAAAATGTTTATTATATGCCATAATAAATGTGTCTAATAGTTTGAAAGAATTTAAACGAGTTTAATTTTTTATCGGAATCAATTGCACTTATAAAAGGAACCAACAAATCTCCACTTTTCACTAGTAATCCAAAATCCCGAGTTCTGGGTTTTCCTGGAAGAGTCTCGGGAATAGCATTCACTAAGTCCAGCATACTGGATACTGCTAATTTTTCACTTTCATGTAGGTTGTCTAAAGTTCTACATTGTACTGTTAGAATATTAGTAACTGTCATATTCTTGTTGCCTGGGTCTATGTTTGTTTGATCTTCATTTTCTTTCTTAAAATTTCTGCATCGATTGGTAGGTTTCTTGATTTCAATACTTTTTTGGGTAAATTAGGACTAGGTACAGCATTTTTTTTAGTCGTTGAATTTTTTGCAGGTACATCTTAAACAATAATAATATATGAGAATTACATCATATATGCAGTAATGCCGATATCACTTACCTAGTAATATAAAAATGTCTTTGCTGAAATGTAAAGAACACACTCTCATTGTTTCAGTTACTGGCTTTGCCATTAACAGTACTGTTTCCCAAGCTTTTCTCACGTCTACTTTTTCAGTTATTCCAAGCTTAGTTGTTGTAAAAATAAAATTTCTACCTTTTTTTTGGGAAGTGGTGAAAACTCAAATGTTTTTCTCTTCATTTCTTGGTTTGGCAACCATATACAGAACAATTAACATTGCATTTAGTTTTTTTGTCTTCCATTGCAACATTTACTTATTACGAGTACGATTGTAACACATGCATGTACACGAAATTCAAAAACATACGTAAACAAGAAGCGAGTATACTACTGATTGTAATTTGAATTCTTGCCACTTGGTGGCGCTTCAGTTAATGTAATTAGCGAATACCGATTGGGTAACGTATTTCCTTAGAGCTTAAGTTTAGTTTAATGGCTGTAGCCGTGTTGTTAACAAGTGCCAGTAATGTTAGTTGAATAAACCATAGTACCTACAAACACAGTCCACTATATTGATTAATAAATTAATTACCTTAACATTTGGTCATTCGACCCGATATTAACGAATTGGTGACCAGGAAGCGACGCCAACGATGACTCAACAAGCATCAAAAAGTGAGTTCCTTTGTTTACTTTCCTTATTCCAAATAGCTATGTTCTATTTGCATTAATAAAATAAAATTTAAGTTACGAAAATAAAAGCGGTTTCTTCATATCCTTACATTCAAACTTTGCAAAATACAATAGCCGATTTAGTACAGTTAACTAGGCAACGCGGTGCCATCAAACATAAGCTGACAAGTTTCAGTAATTTTTTAAAGGTTACTACCGACAATTTAGTTGATCAACAAAGAATCACTGAATTGCAATTTAAAGTAACTACAATTTCGAAAATTATTAAATGATTTCGAATCAATTCAAATTCAGATAGAGTACCTAACTACTGATGATAAAATAACAGAACAGTATAATGAACGCAATGATTTCACGCAGAGTTTGGTATCAGCAAATCGTTATATTCAGGACAATTTACCCAGAAATAACGAACAGGTACATACATTAAATTTCAAATTTTACAAAAAATTTTTGTATGGTATCTCGTTTATAAGGTATTTTGTCGCACTTTACTTTACTCTCTAAACCCGTGCATGCGCCAAATTGCTTCTTATAAAACTCGTATCATAATATACTATTATAAAAGCGTATAGTGCCGGCCACGCTTAGAATGCAGTGCAGAGTCTTATGGCATTGCTGAGTCGATATATCCGCTATTTCGCACTATAGAATCTTATTTCTAATTTTTTTCTAAACAAAGTGTATTTTCATATTCAAACACCTAAGTATCATTTAAATATTAAAATTAGTTAGTTGATCGAAGATTTGGACATATTCTCGGAGAAAATAAGCTCTTGCTAGTGCAATATTAGGTAATTCCATTAAACCTCGTTTAGAATCATCTTTTTCTACCTAAACCCAATGTTGTGAACAATTGTTCTCAAGATACTACTGGGCCTTGGAAGATATCCTTCTGCGTCAAAACTTTCGCAAGTGAAGTTAACGAAACGTCTACATCTAAAAATAAGTTATGTTAAATTACATCTATTAAATTTTATGCACTCACTATCCTTAACCATGTCATTTAAGTATATGGTATTTCGTATAGAAGTTTTATCAAAGTTATCAATATCGGTGATGGGTACATGAATTTGGTTTCTTAGGGCTTCGTAAAGGTTTTCCAACTTTACAGGCTTCAGAAATAGTACTTCTTGTTCTGATACTAATTTTTAAAGCTTCTGCTACTTTCTGCAAAAACAAATAATAAGTTTCTAAAAGAAAATAGAATTTATAAAAGTTAATAAAATTTACCGCTTTTACGGCAATTAAGGGATTAAGCTGGCCACCATTGTTTCGTTATTGTTCAAAATAAATAATAAGTGAAGAAAGTAGTTTTCTTTAACTTCCTCGGTAAAGGTTATTTTTAACAACTATCTTAGAAATGGATAGTTACACATTTGAAGCACTTAGAAATAACTTCTTTCTTTTAAAAGAACAATTTTATTATAGATGCGAATTGGAAATCCAAGAAAAGCTAACAATAAGCACAAATAACAAACAAAATTGATACACGATTTCTAAGCACCGTGTAAATGCTGTATTTGCCAGAACACAAGCTAACAAAAATTAAAAACTCAAATTAAAATTGATTTTTTTTCATTTTTTCGAAAATACAAAAAGTATGACATAAATTTATTAATACGTTATCAAAGTTTACAGTATAGTTCAAATAAAACACTAGGATAAGCATTAAAACGTGACATAAATATAACTTAAAAATTGACAGAAATGAATACCTACTTTCTTATAGCGTTTTCGACTGGGTGCTTTGGAGCGATCTATGAGCAATCTCCGATCGTAATTTATGTTTGACTGCACTACTTATTAAATTAACGAGCGCTCAGAAATGGCTCTCTGTTTATGTGAATTGAAAGGTCGATCAGTAAAGATCAATTTCTAAAAATAACCTTTTATAAACAAAATGTCACTCAATAAAGACTTAAAAAAGTATTAGTTTTTGTGAAAACTTCTCTCATCGTCTGATTCTTTAGATGATAAGGTTATTTCCGAGTAAGTTAATCACATATTATAATAGAAACTCAAGTTCTGAAATTTGTAGTTTGTAAATTAAATAATAGCTGTTAAAGAGAACAATAACTGTAGCATAACCTTAAAATTTTAAAGTTTATGTTCGGCTGATTGCTGCATTTTACAGCTAAACAGGAGCGCCTGTAAACAAGTGATAAGCATACGCTTACCAGCCGAAAACGCGTTAGATACATCGAATTCTAACCTAAACTTTTGTATGATCTAACTACTTTGTTAAAAAAATTACCAAATGCCAAAGAAAATTTCCAGTCCAATTTTTAATTTGAACACCCGTTATAAATGAGAATTGCTATGCAATACTTTACGCTATATTAAAGTTTCTGACGCCAAGTCAATGAGAGGGTGTTCTGTATATTTATATAAATGCCGATACTTTTGGTAACTTTTTCTACATAACAAGTAATTGCATGTTCTTTAAAATTTATATATTTAATTTTAAGACTATTTTTGGACGTTACCACAATCGTTCATTTCCTCCTATTGATTTATGTCCGGGTGATTTGTATGGTATATTTTATATTTGTGAAATTTTACACGACTTTTTGAGTAAAGTGTGTTTTAACAGAAACAGTACATCAATTTTGTTTTTGTGCAAAAACTGTTTTAGCAGTTGGGTCACTAGTTTATTTTATTAACTAACGTGGTAATGAAGTTTATCATCGTTCCCATTTGTGTGATTAATTTTTACATCATGCTTTTTAATTTTTTTTATGTCATTTGATTGTTGGTTGTGAAACGTTGTTTCAAATATTGATTGGCCTGTTGTTTGGTCAACTTGGAATTGTTGCTCGCTTTGTCTTGCTTTCTGGGCGTAGGAGACTCCTGGTTGTACTGTTTGTTGTGTATTAATGCTTTCTGTTCGTATGATGTTTCTTCGTCTTAGTTGGGGATATAGTTTTTATTGTAATTGTTTATGTATATGATTATCTATAATTTGACGGTTGTTTTCATTGTAGTTTTAAGTACCAAATGAATTGCGAATTCACTCGTTTTGTGAGCCGGACTGTGTTTATGAATAATCTTATTATTATTTTCTTTTTTGTTCCAAGTCTATGAAGAACATTGGAATTGGATTTTTGTTTTACTTTGTTTTGCATTCCATAAACTTTTTATTTTGTATCCTATAGTCTCTATATTTTGTTTAATTTCTGTTGTGTTTGTAGAATAGTGTAGATTTTTAAGATCACTAAATTATCTTTCTTGTTTCCGTTTGTAGGTGTATAATTTTGTATTTTTTGGATAAGATCTTTGCTAATGGCAGAATATGCTTAAATTGTTTTAGGCTGCACCTTCACTGCTCTTTGTCAACCGCTTTTAGTATATACATGTCTTTGGCAATTTCATCAAAAAAAATAAGTAAGCGGTTTAACGTACTGTATTTCATCTATAAAGAAAGGTGGCAGGTGGTGGTTTGGTTCGTTGCTGTTTTCCTCAATTCTTTGTTTATCTGTTATGTCGTCTTCTTCATCGGTTACGTCATTCAATTGAGATAATTTATTGCTGGTATTTAGCCAGTAATCTGTAGTTTTTGAATGTTTTTGTTGTTGTATCGTCATTTCATCTGAAGATCGACCTCTTTTTTTTTGCTATTTTTCACTTATCGCCCGAACGCGAAAGTGTTGTTAGCGTTAGATTTTGGTTTAAGGTTGGTTGTGACCGTGATTGTGATTGAAAAACGTGATTTGTTGTTGAAAATAAGTTGGCTGTGTGGTGGCTGTATTTGACAATTGTGTATAATGCATTTATGTGTTGTTATCGTAGAACATAACATTTGATTGCTCGTGTAACCATGCTTAATTGAATATACCCAAAGTGTGTGTTTGTGTATTCGTATGTGTGTGTGTGTTACATTTACTGTGGCATCTTGTGCGTGCATCATCCTGTACTGTGACCTCTGTTTTGTTGTGGCATCATACACTCCGATGCCACAGTTAAATATCATTTAAAACCATCACGAATTATAACTCTTTTCTCAAATTCAAATCTGGCGCTACTTACCCATAACTGCATTATATGCTATCGTTGATTTTCGCCGAAATTCGGTTTGTATACATTTTACCAATTGTGTATGTGATGCCGTAAATGATCATGTAGTAGGCATGAATTTCACCGACTTCTCACATCAGTTTCAATTGTCATAAAGTAGTTCCCTCTGCAGAATACACTTTTATTATTTTGACTGTTCGTGTGTTAATATTAATGAGCGTTGAGCCGAGAGTGTGAATAGACGTCTTTTGCTGTGACATCATTTTTACAATAATACTTATATATTTTAACGGTGTTTTGAGATTAGGTAAGTATTTAATTATGCTTTAACTGTAACACTTCTATCTTCTAAGGTTTAATAATATATCAAACGATGAATACGGAGAACAAAACGTTGTATTAAATACATTTTGCTGACACGGTTAAATTATGCGGTTTAATTTTTATATATGCAATATAGTCGTTAGGATAAGTCAATCAAAATATACAAATGAGAAACTTAATGATATTCTTTTACGCATACACTACATTTTTCAAATAGCGTATAAATTCATTACTGGACTAAAAATCGTTTGATAACAAAATATTCCGTAGTGGTCTAACAAAATTATTATACAAGATGAATCACGTAGAAAGTCGGTTATAAAACTTATTTACTTCTTCAAATCGTATTTATATGAAATTTGGTATCTAAGTATAATCGAGTACTGTAAGTCCAATTAAATTATTTTCAAAATGGCGACGCTTTCGTATATAGCGAAAATTAACGCCATTTTTGATTTTTTAAAAGGAAGGACTTTATTTGAATTTAGTATTATAATTGTACCTTAAATTGTGAAAACAAACAACTCAAATTGTCAATATTACCTCCAATAGTTTTTGACATATGAAACATTTAATGCTTACAAATTAAAATTGCGAGAGTTTATTCAAAATTTACAACTTTTGAACCGTTGAAGATAAAATAATGATTTTTGTGTTATGATTTTTAAAGGTTTAGTCGTAATTTTGAATAGTAGCTGGCATTTCTGTCGCATTTCATCCGCCTACTGCGATTTTTAAAAGTTGACAATAAGATATGGAAATAAAAAACGTGGAGTTTTTGTTACGGTTAAATTTTGTTATAAAAATAGGAAAAGCCATGTTAAAGTTGGGTTTTGCTTTATTTTAATATGTTTACATATTTTGTTAGCAACAACATGGCTACTAAATAATAGATATTAATTCCATATATTCCAACACATTTTCTGTTTAAGACCTACTACATGATGACAACTAGAGGGAAAAAAATGGTTTGTTTGGTGACTGAAAAGATCACAAGATGCTGAGTCAGTTGAATCTGCCGCGGTATGAAACAACGAAAGGTATAGACCTAAAACTGTCAATATAGACCAGTTGAAAGATGTTTTTGTTCAGGTAAAAATTGTTTTAGTATTAGAAATTTTGTTGAACTTTTGATTATTTCTTTAGTGGAGTAGGTAAATTGTTAGTTTTTCAATTCAATTACATCTTCTGCTTTTGCCAATCAAAAAAGCTAAATGTTTGAATATTATTATCAATGTTTGATGCATTCTGTCATTTTACGTAAAATAATGTTTTCAGAAACCGTAAATCATGCAAAATCATATCAAAACCAACGGCTTATGTTACGCCTACAAAGCATCCAAGTACCAGTTGTAATAAAAACACTTCAGCTGTTAGAAATTTAAGTATTCATTTGGATAGTGGTATTTCTCTTATAAATGCTTCTACCAGTAATGAACCTATTAGTCAGATTAGTACACGTGATATAAATGATCACGGATATTACACTAGAAAATTTTTAAAGAGGTCCCTAATACCTGAAGAAGAAAATGATTCAGACCCTCAACCTGACCCTTTTGAGGATTCAGGGAGTTCCTATTCTCCTAGTAGCAGTGTTGTGTCAGATTCTTCTGTTTCTAGTGCCGAAATTCCAATTCAAATACCGATAATAGTTCAAGATAACTTTGAAAATGACATTCAGAACAAAAACAACAAAGTTTGATAGTTAATAGAGAAGTTAAATTTAAAAACAAAAATGGTTAAATCAAAAAAATATCACAAACTAAAGCAATTGACACTAAACCAACAGAAAATATTATTGAGCAACGAAATAAAATTGAATCACAACGTTTGAAAGTGTCAGTAGGTGTATCTGAAAAAAATAATGGAAAAAGAATTCGATCCAAAGGGCATTCGTGTTATTTTTGTCAAAAAATAATATCTACTAACTTTGCTAGGCACTTTGAAACTCATCATGAAAATGAATCCGAAGTAGCAAAAATTTTAGCAATGCCCAAAAATTCTAAGAAACGGAGAGATGCATTTGCCAACTTAATAAGATATGGTGACTTCTATCACAATTGTGAAGTTTTAACTCTCAAAGAAGGACAACTTATTTTAGTTAGACGTCCAAATGCTCAAGAGTACGAATTTACATCTTATTCAGATTATGGGCCCTGTCCTGAATGTTTAGGTTTTGTTTTAAAAAGACAGTTATGGCATCATTTAAAATACAAATGTCCTTCAAAATTGGACAATACTGATAAAGATGAAGCCTCTGGCAAAGGCCCTATAGCGGAAAGTTCCGCATTGTTGAATGGAATTTTACGAAGTGATTTTCCAGAAGGATTTATGGATGTAATAAACAGATTTAGAAACGATATAATTTCAGTCAGGTGTAAAGAAGATGATACAATCATGCGCTATGGTGCTTTCCTGTACGAAAAGTACAGTTGCACACAATCAGAGCTTATAAGACAATCTATGAGACAGCTTGGAAGATTAACCTTAGAATTAAAAAACAAGGAGCAATTTTTGAAAACTTGTGTGAAATGCTTGCTCCAGAAAAATTTGATTTTATAATTAATGCAACTAAGGTATTATTATTATTATTATTATATGCATGCACTAATTTTTAAAATTTGCCTGAAGTTATCTATAGTTTTACTTGTTTTATTTTAATAATTTATGACGAATTGGAGATAGTCGGCTATAAAAAATAAGTTTTGTTTGGTGTTGATGACTAAATAAATTTCAAAAATTTCAATAACACATTTTTTGCACTCACAAGCGTTTTTTTAAATTATTTAAATGTTTCAAAATTATCTAGATAATCTAGTAATACACTGTATTCAAGATAAGGATTTTTACTATGGGGATCTCGAAAATGATAGTAGATACAACTCCGGTTAAATGAAAAAAAGTTGTGTAATTGTGTGACCAATAAAATAATGGCGTGTTTTGGTTTTAGAAATATTTGAATAAAATGGAATTTTTGAAATTTTGATTTTGTATTTTTCTAGCATTATTATAAATGCTAGAACAAAAATACAAACAGTCTGTAGTGGCAACTTGTTACGGACTTTAACAAAGCAAAATTAGTTTTTAAATTCGGACGTTCTGTATTTTTATAGCCATCATCAATTTATTTTTGTTTAGATACGGTCTTGATATTCTGAAAACCGATTTTTAAAGATTTTCTTTTATAAAACCGCAATGTATTATATTTGATGGTCTAATCGCGTTTTTTTTGTTTGATAATGATCATATAAACAGGTCACTTCAATAATATTTTATTTTAGTACGTTTCCATATTTTTTTAATATTAAATACAAAGGAAACGTTAACTGAATAAACTTTCTTGTAAATCCAGACCTGTATTAAATGATCATCAAGTAAGTAATTTCTACTTTATTTTGCACTCAGAATAAAAGAAATTAGTATGTAGTATTAAAAATTTCGTGAAGATGGTTCATAGAAAGTGCAAAACGCGATCAGACCATCAAATGTAATACATTGCTAAATTTATAAAAAATTCTTTAAAAATTGGTTTTGAAAATATCCGTATTTAAAAAATAAGTTGATGATGGCTATACATTTGTATCTATTATTATTTATGAGATTCATTATCTTGGACTCAGTGTATATGTATTTGGTTACACACAGGAAATTTGTCAAACCACTCGAGATGATATATCAAAAACCTGAATATAATACACCATCGTTAGCGCTTAAAATAGGGTACGCTATAAAAAGTGCGCTTCGATTGAAAGAGGACAATGTTTAAGACGAGGGGATTTGCACAAAAATAGACAATACGTGGGATTTCTTCAATTGTTTAATTTAGAATGGAATGTTAGAGTTTCGTCAAATGCTCTGTCGACACTTTATTCAAGAAAGCAGAATGCAGAAGATTTGCTTCCTGTTACTAGTGATCTTCTTAAACTGAATAACTTCTTAGACACACAAATAAAAAAAATAAAAGAAAACATTTCGTCTTTAAAGTACAGTGAACTAACTTCACTTACTTTAGCAAGAATTATAATGTTTAATAAAAGACGTTCTGGAGAAACAGCAAAAATGACATTAGCTCAATATTCATGTAGACCTAATTGGAAGGATGTAGGTACAGAGGAATTAAAAATTCTTTAAATCCTTTTGAAAATAAATTAGCGTCTACATTAACTATGGTAAAAATAGTTGGCAAACGTGGACGAATTGTTCCTATATTACTAACAAAAGATATGAAAGAATCCATCGATTTGATTATATCTAAACGAGTTCAGTATGATATACTAAGCGAAAATCCTTATGTCTTTGCCATTGCTAATACGCCATCAAGTCATATAAGGGGACACGATTGTCTCAAAAGTGGTGTAATGAGGCGGAACTCAATTCACCAGATCTGATTACCAGTACCAAGCTTCGAAAATATGTAGCTACTGTTTGTCAAATTTTTAACTTGAACGACAATGAATACGACTGGCTAGCTCGTCATCTCGGTCATGATATTCGTGTTCATAGGCAGTTTTACCGTCTCCAAGAAAACGCTGTTGAGCTTACAAAAGTGAGTCGTTTACTTATGGCAGTAGACCAAGGAGAGGCACACAAGTTTGCAGGAAAAGAACTAAAAGACATACATTTGACAGGTAAACAATGTTATAAATTGTAACATATACATATTTTTTCTTTCGTTTTCTTTGTTCTGTAGATTTGGAAGGAATAAACGTAGAAGACCAAAACCGAGAAGAAACAGGTCCCTTAAATGAAACTGAAAATGACAGTGAAAATGAGGAAATAAGTCAGGATAGTAATATAACCCAACATAACAATTTAGAATTGAAAAGTACCGAATCAAGTTAGTTAATTTTTTATTTATTATAAGTGATATAATTTGGTCTCATAGATTCGTTCTTCGTGGAGATTCGTTGTTTTGTTCAGTTTACCTTCACAAAAAAGGGTCTACCAGACCAAATCATATCACTTATTAATTTTTTGAAGAAAAACTTACCTTACCTTATTTGTTTATGTTTTTAATTGTAGACAAAAATTTCAAAACTAAGAATAGACGAGAAACTAAAATAAAAAGCGTAAAAAAACCATGGACTACCGAAGAAAAAGAAATTATTTTTAAATATTTTAAAACGCAAATAAAACATAGTAATCTACCAGGAAAAGAACTATGTACTAAACTAATGGAAGAACAAAAGTATTTGAAGGAAGAAAATGGACAGATTTAAAGTTTTTATAAAAAATTACTTAACAAAAATACATAAATCATCTAATAAAAAGATTAGCAGATGTATATAAAACATTTTAAATTAAGAGTTAAAAAGGGTTTGTTTTGAACTCTACTTTAAATGTATTTTAACTATTAAGATTTTGCTAGTGCAATGAAATTGTTTAGTTGGTTGTAAGTTGTATTAATACAAAGATCTTGATACTGTGAAAATTAAATACAAATATATATGGTAGGGATTTAAGAATTATAATTATTTCTAAGTTAGTTATATATTAATAGGCTTTTCTTTTATTTTTGACTTTTTTTCTTAAATACTTTTCTGAAACAAAATTTTGACAATAAACTAGAATATTGAAACTAGTCGACTTATCTCTTTCCTAATTCATGTCTTATATGTATTTTGTACGTGGATATACTATTGTCAAGTGTTTGCGACTATTATCCAGAACAATTTTTTAAAAATAAACTCTAGATTTTATGCACAATTAAATTATAAAGAAATTAATTTAATGATTATGAGCAAACTGAAAGATTACGAAGCATATATGATTGGGTAAGCAAGGTCCAGCTAAAGTAGTAAAAATATTTCATTATTTCACATCATATATAAAAAGAGCGTGTTTTATTTCAAGTCCGTACTATTGGTAACTTTATTGTTATTGGTTGTTGGATATACGAGGCCGGTATAATTAGCCAGTTATAATACTTTTCTTGATGATTAAAATGATAAGAACAAACATAACAATTGAATAGATCATTTAAGTTTTGTACCAAAAAGTTAAATTCATAGTTTCTCCAAAATTACAAATAATCTTTTTATTGGCAAGCTTTGAGTTTTGGTTATTCAATTCATTCAATTCAATTTATTTAAATAAAAGCAAATGCTTTAATATAATATTTGACTTGTAATAATAATAAAAATACATACTTACTTATTGGAAATAAGATCAGTGAGGAAATTGTATTGTTTTAGTTATCGAAAAACGTGCATTGTAATAATAAAATATTTACAATTAATATGTATTTCTTAAGAGATCAATTATTAGCTAATATCATTTTCTTGGCAAAATATATCTAGCCTATTCTGAAATTTCACAATCTGAAAGCAAACCAAATGTAGCAATAATGACGTATTTTAAAGTTTAGACATATTATGAATATACCTTTCTTTTTTGATACAAAGATATTTTAGATTCTATACACCGTGTCCGTAAAGTAGGGGATATAGGCTATAAAATTGTTATAAAGGGTTTATTGAAAAATCGCTGAAACAGGTCTAAAGATTAACATTTTTTGCAATTTTTTGATGTAGATTTTAATTTTTTTCCACCATTTTTAAACGACTTATGACGTCATCGATAATTTTTTTAAATGGCAACCCCCCATTTTTATTACGGAATATGAAAGAAGATTTTTTCTGAGTTCAGTGCAGTGAATATTAATATCGGTTACATAAGAAAATTTTCGAGAAAAAAATACTTTAAAGTTTAATTAATTCGAAGTCCAGCGGATAACTCCTGATGTCTTAAGGAATTGCCAGGAAGAATTTAGAAATCGTTTAGGTTATTGTCTAGCAGTCCAGGGTGCACAATTTGAGCATTTAAATTAATTTAAATTATTAACTGTTTATTTAATTTATTAATTTTATTTGTTATTTAATATTTAAATGATTGTTACCATGGCAATTGCTATTTTATCATTTTAAGTAAATTCGAATTAATTAAACTTTAAAGTATTTTTCTCGAAAATTTTCTTATGTAACCGATATTAATATTCACTGCACTGAACTCAGAAAAAATCTTCTTTCATATTCCGTAATAAAAATAGGGGTTGCCATTTAAAAAATTATCGATGACGTCATAAGTCGTTTAAAAATGGTGGAAAAAATTAAAATCTACATCAAAAATTGCAAAAATGTTAATCTTTAGACCTGTTTCAGCGATTTTTCAATAAACCCTTTATAACAATTTTATAGCCTATATCCCCTACTTTACGGACACGGTGTATAGCAAAAATAAACTTTAAGCTGTTTAATAAAATTACTCAATCTTTATTTTTCTTAAGCGACATATTACATTGTTGTTTTCAGTAAAGACACCTATACTGTGACATCAGTTAACACACGTGCTAATAGCATATACTGTGGAAACCATAAACACTTGTGCAAATTATACAATTGTGGCTTCGATGCCACAAACTTTGTTAATTCATGTTTCAATAAGTTTGGAATGGCGGAGTGTATCCGAATGAAAGTTAGCGTATACGACAGTTAAAATTTTTCTGTCTCTTGTAATACAGTGCTAACCAATGTGGCTACAGTTAATGGTAATTCACAGATGCCACAGCAAGTACCGGAACGTGTATGTGTGTGTGTGTGTGTGTGTGTGTGTGTGTACATTACTATCAACACAACGTTATCGCGCAACACTTGACTTATTGAAATGCAGAGCATATGTCTTTACTCTTTAGTAATCAAATTGGAACTATTAGAAATATGCATTTATAAATATAACCACAGCAATATGTAACTAATATAAAACTATTGCCAGTGAGGTTTCTTCCAAAATGTTTTTATTATTTTTTACTAGAACCTCTTCTTGGTAGAGGTGGAAAAAGATAACAACTGAAACGGTTGAAACCGATCAATTTCAAGTAAATAGAGCGTCAAGTATTACTTCTTATTACATAGATTACGTACAGCGTAATAATCTGGTAAATAAAGAATTTGGTAAGTATATAAATATTTAAGAATGTGTCATTGAAGACGTAGTATACAAAGAAATGGATACTCCAAATAAAGGACTTTTCAAAATAATTAGCAAAGATAAATTCCTATGAAATTTACACCTGTCTTTCGAATTATTTCGCTTCATAAAATAAAGCTAATTATTTCGCTTCACGAGATCAAACTAATTCCTATAATAAATATTACACAATTACATAAAACAAAATACAAGACGTTTCGCAAATCAATGTCAATACTAAAATTTTTGAAACAATAATTTATTTTCTATGTACTCGACAGTTTCTATTTTTTATACCTATAATACTTTGCAAAAATGTATAAAAAGCATTGAACATTTTTTTTAATATACTATAAGATCCACCAGCTGTTGCACATGAATTATCATAATTACCAAATAGTACACGTGTTATGAAATGAAAATATATAAATTTACCTTAATGTACACAAAAGCCACTCATTAAGCAAGTTATATCCCTATTTTACTGAAAACAATGTTCTTTTAGAAGATTAAAGACATTTATGATGGTCGCAACAATAAGGAGCCTACATACATAAGCCATACAACACGTTCCAAAACGATTCTCTTTTAACAAAATACAGTTAAACGTTGTACTTAATATATACCTACATAAAATATATTAATAAGTTTTACTTTGATTTAACGTTAAAATAAACATTTTGTAAGACATCATAAATGTAAAACATCTTATTTATAAAATTGTTTTAGAAATACCACACTTTAAAAAAAACGTGTAAAGACAAAATATCTAAAGTCTGTCCAGAAACGAAGCGAAGTAATAAATTAAAATAGTTCATTTACTTTACATATAAGCGGTACACGATTTTGTATGAAATACATAAAAGATTTTAAAACTAGTTTTAGGATATACCGCTTCCATACTATAGTGTTACAACGTAAGTTATTTATGAATACCTCCTAACCCTAAAGATCATAGGCGTGTACATGGGTTTTGCTGACAAAAAATTACGAAATTATAAAACACATCGTTTGTTAGAAACCATTTTATAGAGTTTGAAAATTTAAGGTATAATAAAATATAGCAAGAACAAACAATAATTAATTAATGATGAAAGGTTACACATCTTCTACATTTTTAACCCCCTTTTCGAAAAAGGATCAAAACATCGGTACGCCATTGGAATCTGTTAAACATGTTGATTTATTACTTCGTTTCGTTTCTGGACAGACTATAACTACCGCTACTCAGAGTAAACTTAAGCTGAAACAATAAAATATTGTTTGGATGAGACCAGCTTAAATACTAGTAGATACATATATACAGGATGTTAGTAAATAAGTGCGACAACTTTAAGGGGACATCCTGCATGAAAATAATGATAGTTTACTATATAAACGTATGCTTGCCAATGCTTCGTTTTTAAAGATACGGATTGTTGAAATTTTCTTAAAAACTGTCGATTTATTTATTAAACAAGAAATTAAAAAAGATTTTAAATTTAGAATTGTAGTATTGATAAATTCATAGCAGGCATCAGACTATCTACAGATTTCTTCAATTATATTTTTAATTTGTGAATGATTACATGCCAATGTACCGTGAGGTAGCGACATCGATTATCGCTTAGAAAAACCACGATACGTTAAATTTTTACAGCTGTTCTAAGTGATTTTTGTAGACTTGCTTAAGCACGTGTAAGTAGCTGCTCCTCGTAATTTTGCAATCATGCTAAGAATTTCATACGTTGCGTAATAAAGAGTGTAGCGTAATGTTAACTAATTTTTAGCTGGCATCAGACTATACAGGCTGTTTCATTAAGCTTGGTACGCGGCCATATCTAGAAAACTATTGGTTATAGAAAATCGGGAAAAAAGTTTTTATACTAAACCGGCTATGAGAAAATCTTGGAAATTATTTTCAAGTTCCGAATTTCACTGCAAGGGGGCGCACTTGACAGGGCGAAGCATAAAATTGAAGATTTCTCCGAAAATTTTAATATTAAACTATGATTTCAATAACATCATTAGAAAGCCTGAATAATTCCGCATACGTTTTCTGAGAGTCATTGGCGTACCGGCCGTAATAAGACAAGGATAAGAACCATAATGTCAAATAATTTAAATGACTACATATTCTAAATGACTTATCTGATTATAGCAAACTCAGGTTTGTTTGTAAGAAAAATGCCAGTGTCTTCAGATACCGTATCCATCAGCACTCGACAGTTTCAAATACAATTGCTAGAGGGCGTAGTCCAAAATATTAACAGTTTTTAATTTTACCACAAACATTCAAATCCTACAGTATAATTTTAATGTCATAATCGGAAAGTAGATGAAATTTGCCTTTGCTCGTTTTAGAGTTATTGTCAAAAGATTCCATTTTCACACTTTAATTTAATAAATGGTTATTTTCTAGTTCCAGGAAATTTTGGTTTAATTCTATGGTTGTGTAAGTTACTCATTTCTGTGGCACAAAACTACATTTAAATTGAAAACACCCCACAAATAACTTCTAATAAGGCATAGATGCTGATGCTGTTTTAAAAAGTAAATTAAACTAAGTAGTCATGAAACAAAATCTGTAGGTTTCCATGGAGATTAACATATTGGAGTAGGTAACTGTCAACAGTTTTAATTGTGATGCTAAAAAACTTCGAACCTGAACGAAGGCACTGTAACAAGAGGGTATTTCGACAACTAGCAATATGTTCAAGGCAAACGGGAAGTATACGACCTATTCCAGTTCCTTTTAGGAGACGCCCGTCAAGGAAGAAAGATAACGTAATTAACTTTCTTGCATGCGTGGAAGCAAATCCAAATTTAAGCACAAGGAAGATGCCCTTAGCAGTAAGAATTCACGTTTCGGTGTTTCGAATTTAAAAGACTTTAAACTACATCTCTACCGTATGGTTTTGCACCAGGATCTGTCAGAAACTGATTATGACAGGCGGCTCGACTAATGCTATTGGTTAAGAGAGATGTGCAACAAAATTCCTCAATTTGTGTCCTTGGTTTTATGGACTGATGAAGCCACTTTTTTTAGTTGTGGTAAGGTAAACTTGCACAACATGCATTTATTGGAGCGTAAACGTTTGGTGTGGTATTTTAAGGAACAGAATTATTGCTCTGCTTATTTTTGAAGATCATCTTAATGGTGAATCATATTTTAGCTTTTTAGAAAATGACTTACTTAACCTTTTGGAAGTTGTTCTCATTGACTTAAGGTTGTCCATGTGGTATCAACATGACGGATGTCCTGCATACTTTTAGAAAAGAGTCCGTGGTTTTTAAATGTTAATTACCCAGGTCGCTGGTTTGAAGGGGTAGTTTGTTTCTTTAGCCACCCAGATCTCCGGATTTAACTGGGTTAGATTTTTATTTGTGGGTCCGAATAAAAGGCATGGTTTATAAAACGCGACCAACTACACGGGACGACATGATTGGCCGAATTTAAAACGCTATAAATTCGATTTCACGACCTAAAATTGAAACAGCTGTTAATAAATGTAGGACAAGTATTGATAATTAGATTGGTTATTTTGAAAATTTATAAAACATTTTCATTAATCCCTTAAAAACTTTAATGCTAAATGATGTTTTTGTTGTTTTATTATGACCCGTTGCCATTTAAACACGCTCCAAATGTCGTCTTTTACATAATTTGGACTAGTCCTAAGCCTAGATAAAGTGTGAAGAAAGCCATGAAATCTTTTGACAATAACTCTGAAACGGGCACAGATATCAAATTTCGATTTTTGCGTTTTCTTTGCCAAATTTAATCTACTCTCCGATTATGACATCAAAATTATACTGTATGATTTAAATTTTTTTGACAAAATTGAAAAGCCGTTATTATTGGGAACTGCGTCCTATAGTATTTGAAACTGTCGAGTGCTGATGGATATGGTATTTGAAAACACTGACATTTCTCTTACAAACAAGTTTAAGTTTGATGTAATCACATAAGTCATTTAGAAAATACAGTAATTTAAATTATTAGACATTGTGGAGCTTCTCTTGACTTATTAAGGCAAGTACGCCAATGACCCTCAAACAAAACTTATACGGAATTAATCAGGTTTTTTTATGATGTTATTAAAGTCATAGCTTCATATGAAAATTTTGGAGAAATCTTGAATTTTAAGCCTCGCTCTGTCAATTGCGCCTTGCGGTGAAATTCGGAACTTGAAAATAATTTCGAAGATTGTCTCATAGCCGTTTTAGTAATAAAAATTTTTTTTTCCGAATTTCTATACCCAATAGTTTTTGAGATATGGCCGCGTACCAAGCTTAAGGCTGGCATTTACTCTCAGAAATATACTTCATTTTGTGCACAATTTGTTCCAATTTTTAGAAGTTAGTTTGAAAGTGGTAATTGCGGACGACTTTATTTCTTTATTACTAATGTTTGATCTAACTACTGACAGAGTGTTTTATTAAATTTATAAAAGGTAACTGTTTGTGATCCAAAAAGTATGAGTCTATTTTACTATAAATATTTACGAATAGTGTTTTTAAATATAAGAATATTGCAAACATCTCGATGTGAATAGATAGATATAAGTAATATCTTGTAAACAACGTGTCGAAATTTTTTTAAAACATTAATTTTTCGTAATATAATGGAACTAAATTTTTTTCAAAATCCGTAAAATTACCATATTTAATTTAAAACTAGGCAACAAACATTGCACTAAGCTTGCTACCTGTGATTTTACACAAACTTACCTGTTCACTAACCAAACAATAGACAAGGGGTTACATAGGATTAGAAGTGAGTATTTATTCGAAAGTCGTAAAAATGTTTTGACAGATTTGTTTTTAAATGAATGAAATGAATGTTTCTATTATACAATATGAAATGGTTTTATCAATTGCCGACAACTTATACACTCTAAGATCTAAGACGCAAATTATTAATTTAGATTAACACATTGGCGTTGTTACCTGTTGATACGATGCTGTTTTTAGTGATAAGATATATGGAAAAAAATTTACCTGGTTGATATTGATTAAAATTAACCATTACCAGCAAATTTTGCTGTGTAAACTATGTAAACAAAAAATTAACCCTATTATGTTAAAATCCGTTCATTATTATAAAAATTTGTTTATCGTACTTACTGCACATAGTAATAATTCTACTTCACCATTAGATTGAATAAGAAATGATAAAATTAAAAATAATTACTACCGTTGAGAAAGAAAATGTTTGAACAATTTAACATGTTTTATTATTATTCTTACTAATTGTAGATTATCAATGATTGTTTTTGTCTAATTTTCAAAAACACCGTGTATATTTTATTCATTTTCTTGAACTGCTTGCTCGTGAAAATGAAGTTACTTTGAATTAATGACAAATTAATATTAAACAAATTCAGCTTTTGATCATTTCATTAAAATAAAATTCATGCATATCTGTATAACGTTTATTAAGAATATTTATAAATATTTATTTTTCCGATAACTATATAATAATAACTATATTTGTCTATAGTTACTGAAAAAAAAAACAAAAATCGTTCAAAATCAAAAAAAAAAGTTAAATATATACATTACGCAACTCTTGACCTCTAACTTTACGAGGATCGATTAATTCAGGCAAAAGAGCCTTTTGGTAAAAATCAATAAGTTTAGAAACCTGCTTTTCCCAGAAGATTTCGTTTTATAAATAATTTGATAAAACAAATCTTTTGGTGTCCATACAATAAAATAACATTTGTTTCTGTTGGTAATATTTAACTGGCCTTGAACTTGATGCATGTAATTATCATCAGGTTTTAAATAAAGAACCCCTTCGCCATCAATACCAAAAAACTTTATAACTTTATTATCAGTAGCTTCTTTCGGTGTTAAGATTCTTGAATTATAGGGACATTTTACCTCAATGATAGCGTCATCGCCTACTAATCCATCGGGTGATGCAGCTAAAACGGATACTTCGAATCTATAAAAGGCCGCAAGCTGTAACTTCTAATCCCGTGATTTCTTGGAATTGAAAAATTGCTCTATTTTCGTTTTCTATGCCGTACTGGGTTGCCAATGATCCAAAAAATCTTGATATAATAAAGCTTTTACTGTGTTTGACGTGCAAGTAGTTTTCTTCAATTTTACTATTTTGCCAAAGTTAGATGCTGTAAGTCTTTTAACTCTCATCATTTTCCATAACGAATTACTTCTTTGACCAACAGTTAATTTCTGTATTTCTTCTGGATCCTCATATTTCAATTGATCAAGAAATTTTCTTTCATTTTCTAAATAAATATTGATTTCCATATCCTCGGTACTGGCATTTTCACCGTAGTCACCATCATTTTCAAAAGAAGTCAATAATCTTTTGGTCTCATTCCATGATTTTCTGCGCGCTTTCGCCGTCTATAATTCAGGGTTCTAACTTTTTTCGGAATATAATTTAGTGTACTTTCCTGGACTATGTGTACCTAATATTTTCTGAAGTTTATAATTTAATTCTCCCTTATTATTAAAAGAGGCAACTGCAGCTTCACATCGTTTAGTATAAGACCCTCGTTGAGAATAATTAATTCTCTTTGCAGCTACATATTTAGCAACGACAGAGTTAAACGTTTCAACAATGTTATTATCAACATCTTCTATTAAACTGTTTGCATGCACTGTTACTCTATTAACCGCACTTGCAATATCTTCGAAAATTGGACTAGATACAAATTCAGGATAGATGTTTTTTTCGTTTTGTTTTGGACCGTTGCAAAAATAATCAGCACACTTTGAATGTTCACCAAAAATATGTTTAGCACAATTCAGAATATCGGATTTAAGAAGTAAGATTTTTTCTTTTGTTTGAATTTGTTGTTTTTTTCGATATTGAACAGCTTTTGTCACCGCATAACGAAAACGTAATTGACTTTTCAACAAATGAACTTTGATAAATGGTGCCACTTTTGGTTTCTTCGTTGCTTCTCTTATTTTATTACCTAAATTTCTAAGTATGTGGTTTTTACATTCAATCTTCTGTATTATAAATTGTGGACCATAAGGAGCAGTATCTTTAATTTTTCTCATAACACTACTGTCTCCGTCTCCTATTAGTTTTGCGTAAATTAGACCATGCATTTCAATAGATTTTTTAAATCCTCTAGGATTATTCCCGATTCCATTGCAGTTGTGGAAGAATTCCAATTTTTGAAACAGTTATGTTCAACTGGTGCTTCTGTTTGATGACATATTCGGCAATATTTATTTTTATACCAACGTATAAAATCTTTTAGTTCGCCAACCTATAATGGCGCCTACTCCCGATAGTGCGTTGTAATTTGTCTTATAAGAGCGTTTAGACCAGGCGCCGTCAGCCACTACGGTAATCATTGGTACTCCTTTCTCGTCTATTTCACCAGCTTCTATTGCTAGCTCCTTTTCTTCTTTTCCAGTTTGTATCATTTCATCCCAAGCTAAGGCAGTTATACCATTGTACACTGTTTCCTGATGTTTGAAAAATGTACGACTTGAAATTGATGGAATATTTAATGCAGAAGTAATTTCTTCTAGAGTCGCGTAACTTCCACCGCTGCATACAATTCCTATATAATAAAAAGAGAAAGTGAAATTTATTAAAGTTAACACAGTAAACCTGTAGTATATGATTATACAGTTTTACTAAACTTAACTAATACAAGAGTTAATTTAATTACCTGAAACTGCAGCAATTGTAACGTCAACATAAGGTTTAGCTGGATCTTCGGTAGTAAAATTATCGGTTTTGTTGCACATTTTGCATTTGGTTGTAAAAATGCTACAAAAACCATGCCGCTGTTCGTTTATAATCTCCACATCACAAAATGTACAATCAAAACCAGTATGTTTAAATGACTGAAGAGACTTGAATAAGTAGCAGATATCAACTATTCTTCGACCAGAAAGATTAAACGACGCTTTAGGTTCTTCAACTTCTACGACTAACTCCGGAATTTCATCATTAGAAGGTGTTTTAATATAGTAGAATTAACATCGGCTGTATTTTGACTGTTGTCATCGGTAACATAGTTTTCTTGATTGTCACTATCACTTGAATTCCCCGAATTATTATAAAGATCAAAACATCTTTTTCGGGTTGCTAAACGCGCCCGTTTTATCTGTTTCTTCCGACTCTTAGGTTTAGACAAATATGCACCACGTTTATTTCCCATTACAATTTATAATTATATGATGTGAAAGCACTAGTTACAACCAATAACTATCGAGTGTAAGTTAGGTACTGAAGAAATTAGAAATATGACACTATTTTAAGGGTGTCGTTTACCTAAATAATTTTTGACCAAGCCCCTAATAACAAGCAACCACCATAACGTGCAGTTTCTGCAAAAATTTACTTTCTTAAATGACGTCAGTGTGTCTTTTAAACCATTGATCGTCGTAAAGATAAGATTTATGGTACGCAGGTAGAAACTCTTTGTTAGTTTTTTAAAGGTTCTGGTATTGTAAAACTATTAGTAAGTATAAACTTATTGATTTGAGAAAAATAAAGATTAATAATACTATACAAGTTATATATTAATAATTACGTGTTTACAGAATATTAAAATATGTTCAAGGACAATTGCAATTTTTAGGTTTTTATTTATTGTCCGAGATAATTGATCCTAGGAACATATACCTATACATATATTATTAATTTAACATTTATTAGGTCGCAAAGGCAAACCCCTTGCTTTTCTAGGATCAATTATCTCGGGCAATAAGTAATCAAAATAAAAATTTTTTAATTTGTCTACATTATTATTCCAAACGCTTGGGTCCCTATAAATTACTTCAACAAAATAATCTTTTGTTGTGTAAACTAGAAAATAAGCAAATTGTTTATTAAGTATTTGCAATTGACCTTGAACTTGATGAAAATACGCATGATTTTTTTTTAATTCTAATTGTTTACTTTCTTTATTAATCTTTAAAAACATAATTTTTTTGTCCAATACGGCATCATAGACACTCAAGTGCCTTGCAGAAAAAGGGCATTTGATTTCTATTATTGCATTATTACTCTTGATTATTCCGTCAGGAGACGCTGACAAATACTTCAAATTTACATCGAGAAACATTCCACACTCATCGATTTTGACTCTAAAGTCTTTTTCAAAAGTTTCTTTCGCTATGCCTTCTGTGTTGTGGCCATATCGTGTAGCTTTATTTCCCACAAACGAATTATAAAGTATTTGTTCCACGACTTTACTTCTTGGCGTCGTTTTCCGTAGATTAATGATTTTTCCAAACATTGATGCAGTTAGACGTTTCAATCTGTAAGAAAATAATGATTCAGTTTATGTAAAATAAACTCGTAAATAGTTTATTTATTAATATTTATTAAAGCTAAAATGGATTCATAAGTACATATGGGTATTTAACACTTTAATTGCTGCGAATTTCAAAGGGACTTTTGGGATTTTCTTATATAAAAAATTTTTACCGTTCATTTCTCCACAGCAACGATTTACTCTGACCTCGGGTATTTTCTTCTAAGGCCGTTTCGTCTGTCACCAAATGTTGTAAAAATTCTGTTTTTCTTTTTCATACTCGTCTTCGGTAATATCTGGCGTGTTTGATATTAATTCGAAACCGTAATTATCATCAGGTCCCGTAAAAGTTTTACATTTCCGCTTGGGTTTCGCTTTCAAAATTCTCCTTGCTCTTCTATTTTCTATTCTTCTTAATTCCTGAGCACAATATTTTTCAATATAATGTCCCGGCATTTTTCCTGTATACAGATTAATTAATTTTTTCAGATACTGCCCATCCGTATTATATTCCGTCACTGCGAGTGCACACCTGGTTTGATAAGACCCACGCTTGGAAAAATTAATTCTTTTGCCTCCAATTGCCTTTGCGACATAAGAATTATACAATTCTACTCCATTATTGTTCAAATTATGAATCAAACTATTTGAATGATTTGCAACATTTCGAATTATTAGCTGCAGTTCATTGAAAATACCATCCTGTTCGTATTCAGGAACAAGATTTATATCTTGTTCTATATTACTGCAAAAATAAGCTTCGCAGTTCTTGTGATCCCCTAAACAATGGTATATAGAATTCAAAATGTCTTTTCAAGATGTCTTGACTTTTCTCTCATTGTTCCTTGCTGACTGCGCCTATACGCAATTGCACATGTAACACCATTTCTAAGACGCATTACATTTTGAACAATGTTGTTTCTGTATGTAGTTCTAAATCTTGTTTTATTTTTCAGATCTCTTATTTTATGGCACATATTTCGTAAAATATGGTTCGTACATTCTATTTTCTCAACGATGGTGTCTGTGCCGTATGGAAGTGTTTCACAAATTTTTCTGAACACGCTACTGTCTCCATCTCCCACTAATCTTCCATATACAAGGCCATGCTGTTCAACTGATAGTTTAAACCCCTCCAGAATCCCAGCAGCTTCCATCCCGGTAGCACTTCCGCTCCAATTCTTGTAACAGGTGTGCGATTCTTTCCTGTTTTGGTAGCGAGTATCATCGCATATCATGCAGTATCTGTTTTTATTCCAACATATAACACTTTTTTGTTTCTAGTCCCACAATTGTAGCAACTCCAGATAACGCACTATAATTTCTTCTATACGACCTTTTACTCCATGCCCCATCGGCCGTGACTGTTATTATGGCGTTTCCATTTTTATCTATGTCTCCTTTTCTCTGGCAATTCTTGCTTCTTCTTGTCCGGCTAGTTTCATTTCTTCTTTTGCAAGCTCCATAATGTTTTTGATATTGCCGTTTCGTGTTTTACAAAAGTTCTACTAGACATTACTGGGATGTCTAATGCACTACAAAATTGTTGCAATTGTCGATAACCGGCTCCAATTGTGATGGTTGCGTTTACTGCAGATGAGTTTATATTCATATGAGAACTACCATCTTCTATGTTCTCAGTTGCAACGCATTTGATTAAATTACAAACGTTGCATTTCATTTTAATTATGCTTTGAAACCCAACCATTCTTTCGGCTATTACATTCATGTCAAAAAGGAGCATCCAAATCCTTTATGGTGTATTGATTTCAAAGCATCAAGTAGGTGTGCTAGATCTACAATTCTCCTTCCAGTTATCTTATTTACTGCTACGAAATCGTCGTTTGCGTTGGTCTCGGTGCATATTTCTAAGGGATGATCCTCAATATGATCTTCAAATTCATTAAAAACAACAGTATCTCTGGAGGTGGAACATTCTGATGAACGTGCTGCATCTTCCAACCTGTTGAAAAACATAATAAGTGCTGTATTTATATAACATAAGCACCGAGTTTTAAACCTCAGATTGAATTGACGCCTACAAAGCTAAAATGTACAAGTTACGAGTATGAACACATATTTTGAAATAATATGGGTAGTTATGTGACAGTTTCCAAAACGAAAATTTTACACTCCATTTTTTACTATTTTGTCAAATATTGTACGTGATAGTGAATCAATACAAATTTTTGCCTAGAGCCTGACCGTCCTATACATATCGAGGTTTAAAATTTTACTGTAAATGTGTTTACACTTACTAGATAATTTATAAAGAAGTTTCTCCTTACAAGTTTTTACAAGAAATTAATGATAATTTAGGATTTCAGAAAAAACAATATACGTGAGCTCGTCAGAAAAGTGTCTTTACTCTGAGTCGTAAATTACTCGACTTATTTTCTTGACTCTTATATAAATATCTATTAATTCGTAATTCGATAATTCATTCAAATAATTCAGATTTCAATTATGTAAAATTTTTCAAACAATCGTACCTTGTAATATACAACTGACTAAACATGAACAAACTCCAGACCCTATTTGTAAGTTTTATGTGAAATTAATTAGCAGCTACTGATTAATTGATCAGCTATAAGTATTATCTAAAATGGTGTTAACAAATATAATTGCTACAAACTTACCTTTTTTTCACGAAATGACTTCAAGCTTTTAGCTCCAGCATTTTCTTGCGTCTACCGTTGCAAGTCTTGTTTGTTGACTTGTTATAATGGCCCATATTGAAGTCCACACGGCACAGTCACAATAAATTAAAACGAAATTTAAAAATATTTAAAAAAAAAACGTAAACGAAATTGTACGCTAACAATCTCCAAAACGTTATATCGCAATCCAAAATCGTAATCCAAAGTCGTAAGCCAAAAATCGATATAAAAATAAATAAAATCCGTAATAGCACCGTAAGAATCAAAGAATAACACAATAATGATTTTTAATTTGTAAACATAGAAATGAAGGTACTTACTTTTCGTTCCCCCATTTTTGAAATACATTGTTGCTTTTCTTCAATGAATTTGACAAGGGCCAAAGTTTAAAACAAAAGACAATTAATACCGTATTGTATTGTAAATTGCTTTTTGTAACAAAAGAAATTGCAATATGCTTTATTTGATTTTAAATAGGTTTATTTCTTTCAATAGATATTATGAAGATTAAATTTGGCCAACAGAACATGGTATTTATATACTAAGGGATTAACAGGACTATTGAAAATATACATACAGTTGTTCAAATTATTACCTTAATATCATAAACAAACACATTTTGAATTACCATATTTTAATCCTATTGTTACCCATTCTTTAAGCTTTAGCCAAAGATTTGTTGATTCTTTACCTGCTCCCTTAGCAAACGGGATATTTTTAACATGTTAGAAAGGTTGTATACTTCATAGGCGTAATTAATAATTTTCGTAAAACAAAATAACTAAGTAAATTGGAACAATAAAACTTTGATCGAGGTCTTAAAACACAACAGACTGCAATCTCTATCATAACTGTTTTTAGTTTTTCTTTAAAGTACTCCTAACTCTTACAATTTCATATTTAATTATTCCAAGAACTTTAATTGAAATAATCTACGAAAAAATTGATTTACGCAAAATCTAAAAACAGTTATGATAGATATATTGCCAACAAATCGATTGATGTATTTAGAGTTTTGATATCTAAATTAGATTAAGAGAAAAACTGTTTTAGAACTACATGTAAAGAGTATAGAACTACATTAGGGTAAACGACAGCCTTAAGAACACTTTAAACGGGCACTACTATAACTTTAACTACAAAGACTTCATTCATTCAATAACAAATTGTAATAGCATGCCGACAAGTGAAAAACCGACAAAATTGGAAACTATTTGCATAGTTATTGTTTACTGAAAAGAAAAGATAAATAATATTTACCTAAAGGAGTTATTGTTAGCGGACCTAAAAGAAAAAAAAGTAACGTATTAATCCGCTTTACCCTTTACCTGCCTTTAGTTTTCGTTACTCATACAAACAAATTCGTTGATGCTTGTTTCTATTTAGACAACTAAACATACACGAAATTTAAATTTCGTTTAGGTAAATGCCAGCCTTAATGAAACAGTCTGTATACAGTTATCTACAATTTTATTTTAAATTTATAAAATATGAAAATGATTTCTGTAGATTTGCATTTGCGTCTCATTATCAAAATTTTTGGTTAGTGAAGGATCATCTAGTATTTTTTTTAATTATCACTTTATTTATTTTCAGTTTAGTACGTAAGAAGAACTGGCCAATGTGACAATAAATAATATTGAAGACAAAGGTGATTGTTTAGTAGTGAAGATTTCAAATTCGAACGCTAACTCAAGAGAATATTTATTCTATTACATATCAATAAATAGTCTAAATATATTTGAAATTTATATGAGGTATTGTTCTTTGCTACTGACACATTCAGAATATTTGAGATTTTTCTTAAATAGCTGAGGGTACTACCTAGATGAGTCTACGCCTAAGAAACTTCACCTAAAAATTGTCAAAGTATAACAGTTACATTGGCGGGGTGATTTGACGTATACAAATCAAATATTGCATTGGATTAGTTTTATCTAAGACTGTTTTCAGTAACCTTCATAATTGTGCAATTAATGTTCAATTAAATTTCTATTCTGGAATAAAAGTTTATTTTTTCATAGAAGAATAAATTTCATTTTGCTCCCTACCCTAAAATAAATTAAATTAAATTCGGTCAAATCTAAGACAAAGATTTTTAATATCAACTAAAATTTATTATATTCTATAAAATTGTCTTAACCAATTCTTTAATTTTATAATTAGATGTTAATTACTATTGCTAGTTTCGAAGTTATAAAAACCCTCAGATGTTTGGCACTAAAAAAAATATAAAACTAAGTATTAAAACATCAAGAAAACATGTATTTTCGTGAGATTTTTATACTTTTAGTTACATACATCTGCTCGGTTTTATAGCGTTCAACCCAATTCAATAATTAATAAATCCATATTTTATTCACTTTATTTAATATTAACATTTCTTCAATCGTGATTCAACTAAATTCATTGTTTTAATTTTAAGTTTCACTAGATATTTAACATCAAATGCCTACGCAATAATGAATTACAGAAAATTACAACAAATAGTATTCGTATAGTAGATACAGGATTAACCGTTAGTAAGTAATTAATTTTATAAACTCATAGACTCTCCTGTCAAATATAAAGAGTAGTTAGTATTCTTGCACAATGAAAAGGTTGAAATATGATATTAAAATTATTAAAGAATGTTCAGATTTTGTCAGTCTATTGGGAATGACCGCAATATATAAATAATAGTTGTGTGATAACGAATTCTACACACGAAAAAAAAGAAAATTGGTAGCATGTTGTAAACGTGTAATATTGATTATTTGACGTAAATCGTCAATAAAACATTATCTTAGTTAACGCTTAAAATTACTGTTTTAATCCCTGTAGTAGCAAACCAATAAAAACAAAGAACGAACAAAAAGAACATTGTATGCCTTCCATTTTTAGATTAAAACTCATCACAAAGTGTTTAATTTCTATTTCAAATTATACATTATTGTAATTCTTATTAATTCTTATTATCATTCATGTTCCTCTAATTATTTCTTTTGAGAAAACTAATATAGGTAAATGAATTTATTCCGATAGTAATCCTGCTTGTTAGCAAAAGACATCTTATTATAGTCTAATTATTTTACACTGGATGGTTTCCAACGGCGGATAAACCGTGAGGCTTATTACACTTTAATTTCAGGCCCCGAGCCCAAATTCATTACATTACTAATTTTTGTGTATGTGTGTTCACAACGTTTATGCCAAAACTGACTTTAAGGAAGAACTGTTACAAATTAAAATGGAAGAATTTATAAATATTTTTAAAAAACGTGGTCAGTACGGTAACCAAACTAAGGAAAATTTTAACTCGAGGTCAACATGAAATACCGGGTGTCCACTTATATTTTAACTGCCTATAACTTCTAAACTGTTCAGGATAGAAACATGCGTTTTCACTGAAATGTTACATTTTAATATAAGCTTTTTTTGAAAACATTGAATTGTTTCTATCGACTTCGAGGACGTCATAACAAAAATGGCGGATCTTTGACAATTTTTTTGTTAACTTATTTTTATGGAACACTCGGTATATTTCTTTTTAGTTTGAAAGAACTGACTTTCACTTATCCAGCAATGCAACGTTTTTCAAAATTAGTTAGCAAAAGACCGAGTACGTAATTAATTGTTAAAATAAGAGATACAAATTTAAAATGGTTCAACAGAACATCAATTTGTACAATTTACATAAATGTATTCAAAGAAAACTTATACTAAAATGTAACATTTCAGTGAAAACCGCATGTTTTTTTCCTAAACCGTTTAGAAGTTATAGGCAGTTAAAAGAGGGGAAAATATAAGAGGACACTCTGTACTATAAAACTTACCTATAAATTTAAATGGAGATTGAACAACTGGACTTTAGTGTTTTAAAAAAGTTCTAAAATTAAATCAACAAAATTTCTTATTTACATTAAATTACCGACGATGAAAATGTTAAAATCAACACAATTGGTCGGCGTTATGGGAAAAAGAAGTGGTTTCAGTATTAAACCATGTAATGATCATAGGTTGGTGACGTTTTGTGATAAGAAAATTATTTTGCCAAAACCAATCCCTGCTTTACTTCCGATCATAAATCCCACCCTGTTAATCCCCACTCAAATTGCACATAAGAATTAGTATAAATTCAGGTGTTTTCCGTAGTTTAAGTCACTTAGAGTTTTCTCTGACTTTTTCTTTAAATACAGAACTATTTCGACTTGATTTAAATAAACCCTACCCACCGCCTGTACCTGATTATTCTCTTGATATCCTGCTTAAATACTATTGACCACCGACTGAACTTGATCTAAAACTGATTCCTGATTAACTTGCTGTAACTTTGTTTTATTACTCACAAGTAATCCCCCGCAATTCAATTTGTCCCTGACAAAAGTGCAGTCCTCTTCTTCTGTTTCGTCAACGGTTGTTCCAAATCCAGTAATTCAATTTACCGCGTTCGGAGGCTAAAAACGTAACCCTTCATCTAACCAATTTGCGTTTTCTCTTTATTTAGACGCTTTCATTCATATTATACTCCGACTCCCTGTGGTAATCCATAACACTATATACCTGGTTAGATAGTCGTCCCAGAGCAGCGTTTAACGTTTTACTGTGTATACTGAGGTCGTTACAGAACCGTCCGCTTAAGCAGGACGTCAAGCACTGTGCTAAAAATATAGAACCGTCTGCAAACCAACAGAGCGCATATAAAGAATCGTACAAACTTTCGTAAAAACCGGACTCACAACCCCGTACAGGAGCTGCTCTGCGTTATAAATACAAGAATATCTAGAAAGCCAGCCATGAGCTTAGTAATAACAAACCAAAACCTTATCTTATACTTTCACAAATCTTTAGATACTCACGCTTCTACAGGATGAAGTTTTACAACCATTTGTAGCCAATCCACCAAAAATTAATTAAATATTTGTTATCAACCATTCAACATTGAGTTTTAAATTTTACTAGTTTATTTGTGGAGTCAAATATTTCTATCAATTAAATGACGTCATTTCGGTGTTAGAATGTTCTTATTCTAAACGCACAGAAAAAAATATTTTTAAGAAATTATTTCAGTTAAAATTCTTGAAGTGTACAAATATTAAAAATCATAAATTAAAGATTATTTTGCTGTACCTTATTGACCAGAAATGTAAGTTATTTTACATATCTGAGGGTATTTGAAACCGACTCAAAAATGTAAGACAAATTGCTTTTACCTGTGGATTAAATTTTACGACTGTACCTAGTTACGAAAATAAAGCAGACGATTTTTATGAGGACACTGTAGCAAAGTATGCACCTCATTTTATATTTTAAGGTTTTTTGAAGTTAAGTTCTTGGTTAAAATTAATTAATTAAGAAAACAGAAACTCTAAAACTGGCGAGAAACTGTAGATACTTTTTTAGTGTTTTTATATGTCTACTATGTTACCAACATATGTTGACATGAACTAATTTTTGCAATGTATACTTCGTTAAACGAATAGGCACTTACGGATCCAATACAACAGCATTATGAAATGTAATATCTGTATGAATCCGTACTCAGAAACTGGAAAAATGTGACTGTAAATTTAATATGTACATTAATAAATATAACAGTTGATTATTTGAAATCCCAGTAGCCGTGTAAATATAATGTGCATATTTTTATTCGCCAATTCAATTAACAATTAAATTTGTAACTAAAGCTTTAATTATTATATAAAGACTTGAAACATAATACCAAAAATTGAAATAGAAAGACTCTGGACAACGTGAAATCAAAGATAAGCAGCTCTCGGAAGGATGTCAATATTTTTTGGGGCTGCGATTTAAAATATGGATCATATTACATATTAAATGATCCAATTATTTACCTGTAAATTCTGAACACCCTGTAAAGAGATGTTTAATATTTGATCATGGAATACATTAATCTAATATCCAACTATTTAGATGTAAGAGTAAATTTGTTATGATTGTAACTAAAGCTTTAATTATTATACAAAGACTTGAAACATAATACCAAAAATTAAAATAGAAAGACTCTGGACAACGGAAATCAATGATAAGCAGCTCTCGGAAGAATGTCAATATTTTTGCGGTTTGCGATTTAAAATATGGATCATATTACATATTGAATGTATTAACCTGTAAATTCTGAACACCCTGTAAAAGAGATGTTTAATATTTCATCATGAAATACATTAATCTAATATCCAATTATTTAGACGTAAGAGTAAATTTGTTATGATTTGTTGGATTAGAAGATATTCAATTTTTTTTAATACTCCATATTTTAAGAAAAGTCGACAAAACTCAGAACACTCTGTGTTTAGGCATAGGGAACTTTATAAAAGTATACCTTATTTTTACGGGCAATCAAAAAACACAATAAGATACAGGGTGTTCCGTAAGAAAAAATATAACTTTGATGTGCCACACTTTTTGGGACATACTGTACATTTCAAAATAATTTTAAAATGTAAAATTTATTACCCTGCAAGCTATTAAAATGACAAAACTTGTAAAACTTTTACTGTTTCGTTATAAATCTCCGTCCGTTGGTGGTGATTCACCCTGTATATTTCTTATTTGTAAAAATTATAAAGCCATATTTATTGCCGGTAGTGCTTAAAAAATAGTTGTTTTATTTTTTTATGTTTAATGCTTTTGTTTAGTACTCACGACTTAAAATTTAGATTAGAGAGGTATACTTCACTCATCACCGTTCTTGTTATTATTTTGTATATAATTTTTAGTTTAGATTTTATTAAATTAATGTTTATTATTATCAGTATTAAGACACATTTATCCTCCGGTACCGTCGTTGTATGTGATTTGAAATTATTTTATTTAAGTTTTGTTATTCCTTTTGATATTATTTTTATCATTTTTTTTGTATGCAAAACAATTCTGGCGCCCGCCGGGTTTCAAATCACATATAATTTTCGGGGTGCTTCACCGGATGCCCATTCACTTTCAGCAAGCCGAGCATTTTATAAAAATAAAACTATAACAAATATAGCGCCCAACGTGGGGCCGATGTTACTGTGGTGTTTTAATAAAGATAGATTTTCTTGCCACAGTATTTTTTTTGTAAAAAGTCGTAAAGTCACTTATTCACTTTTATTAGCTTATACATGGTTTTGTGTTAGTTCCAATCATAGAACCTAGTCATCTATAAGTTTTTGAATTGGATTATGAAAATTCTGTTAGAGGTATTACTCTTATGGGAGATGTAGAAAATAAACATACAATTTTGAGATGTTTGTTAAGCAGGGAAAGACAAAATCGTAGTTTAGTTTCTATCTGTGATACATATGATTTCAAAAAGTGTCACCGAAATTTAAACGTCCCTTAAAAAAATTAAAAAGTTCATTAATAACTCTTTGGGCGATTCTAGTTCTGGATCACTAAAAAATTGATGTTTCTGTAACTTTATTTTTCAAAATTTGTTCCAGTATATAAAAGAGATTTACAACTAATTTACGATTTTTTGATAGAGTGGAAGAGTTACGTCAAGCCAGTAATGTCTCAAAAGAGGATTTATTCCGTTCAGCAGTTGACCTTTGTGCAAATGATGCTTTGTTGTGGTTTTGTTCGATTCGATCTACACTTACATCTTGGGATGAATTTCTTCTTTCCTCTTCAGATTTCGATTTTTGGAATCAACTAAGATCTCGTAAATAATTTCCCCTATGACAATAAATAGTTTATTTATTGCTGTGATAGAAACGATATTTAGCCGGTTGTTGGTATACTTCGATAAAAAACTCGTCTGGAAAATATACTTTTCAATCTCCAACCATATTTTCTTGAGCGTTTGGCTACTCACAATATTAACTCAATTCAACAATTAAGTGAACTTTGCAGTAAATTAAAGAAATTCAAGTATAGTATAGAACATAATTCATATGTTATTACAACACAAACTTCCTGCCTTCAGTAAATAAGTATCTGTTGTTACCTGTTGGAATTGCAATAAATCTGGTCATTCATATTCAAACTGTCTATCTCCTCGAAATATCTTTTGTTTTGGTTGTGGCAAACCTGATGTAATCAAAAGAAATTGAAATTTATGTTGTTCAAAAAATTTAGTAAGTTTCGTAGGAAACTCGGGTACTACGGTACAAACTTTGTTCAAATCCCGACAATTTCACAAATATCTATTGTCTTTATTATGAAGATTGGCAGTTGTGCCTTCAAAAGTCAGACAATTTTATAAAAACAATACCAATAAATAAATAAAATTTAGAAAATCTAATACAGAAAAAGGCGTATTGATAATGAGGTACTTTTTTAATTGCTGCTTTAAATTGCTTTATCTCTAGTGCTTTTATAGTTTCCGGTAGATGGTTGTAAACTTTATTCCATAGAAATTAGTCGCTTGTTGGGTTTTTTTAAGACGAGTGTAATGTTGATACAGATTACGGTTTGATCGTGTGTTATGAGAATGAATATTTTGTATAGCTTCATATTGTTGCTGATTTTGTTTACATAAACTAAGGCATGCAGAATTTACACTGCAGGAAGCGTGAGTAAATTTAAACGTTTAAATAAAGGCATAGTGTCATCGTGATATTTGGCACCACTCAATACTCTAACTATCTTTCTTTGTAGAGCAAATATGCGCATTGCAGAAGTTGAGTGCCCCCCATAGTAAAATACTATAAATCATTTTTAGGTAGAATAGTTGAGTAGTATGCGCACAGCATTACTTTTTGTGAGGCATTTATATTTCTAAATAAGAAGATTAACGAAGATAAATGTTTGGCAAGTTGATCGCAGTGATTAAACCAAGTGAGATTTGGTTCAAAGTATACTCCTAAGAGTTTACATTTATTTAGGTTTTGATGGCTTCTCTAGTACTAAAATTATAGTTTGCGTCTTGGACTCGTTTAAAACTAATTCATTATATTTTAACCATTTGTTTATCTGTTATTTACTATTGCTTTACTTTTTTTCCGTAGTTGGTCTATGTCAACATCTTTGTTTATTGACGTTATGTCATCGGCAAATAAAATAAATTTATCAGAAAGAACAGAGTTGTCTAAATCATTAATAAAAACTAGGAAAAATAAAGGTCCCAAAACTGATCCTTGGAGGACACCTCGATTAATTGGTAGTGTACAGGATTTAAGGTGATTTATTTCTACATACTGTTGCCTGTTTGTAAAATAAGATCTTATACATTTTAGAGCACTATTTTCAATTTTATACCTCTGCAGTTTTTCTAATAGAATCTTATGCGAAACATAATCAAAAGCTTTGCTTAGGTCTAATAATAAAGCCCTCACGTAATTAGCCATGTCAATACTACTATACAGAAATGTAACAAATTGTAATAATGCGTCCAAAGTGCTTTTGTTTTCTCGGAAACCAAACTGATTTACACTAAGTAGCTGATTGTGTTCAAAGTGATTGTGATTTAAAATGTATTCAAAGATTTTACTAATTATTGGAATTATTGCAATTGGTCTATAATTGACTACGCTTGACTTATCACCTTTTTTGTAAATTGGCAATATCTTGGTTATTTTTAGTACCGTGGGAAAAGTTTTTGCATCGATACATTTGTTGTATAGTGTCACGATCGGGGGTTGTAGCTGGGCGTTTGCGAGATGTCGTGACTCTCAACCGGTATCATAGTTGGTTTTTTAAGAGGAATAATCCACAATTAAATATATAAGCATTTAACAAGTTTATTGAAATAAAAAGCAGTAATTATAATTGGTTCAAACACTTACATGATTACACTCGTCATATCGAACTGGTATAAGAACTCGGCAACGTGTGATTGACTGTTGTTGACTGTTACTGACTGTCGTTGACTGTTGTTAACTCTTGTTAACTGTTATTGACTGTCCTTAGTGCTTCTGCCTGGAGTCTTTTATACGAGTTCGATATCCTGTGTGATATTTCCATTTGAACCACATCCCGCGTTATTGCGAAATTTGTGATTTAATGGTGATGTAACATAACCGCATTAACAAAGAATATTTGCAAAAGTTAATGTGATAAGGTTTTCCATAGGAAATGATATCGAATCGAATCATGCTGCTTGTGCATGATGAGTAAGTCATCGGAAGATTAGATCATACAGTAAATCATAATTTATCAACAATATGTTTAACTAAAGAAAATATAAAATGTAATTGCATACAATTGCAATCGTATCGTAACATTACTCCCCCTTCAAGAAAAGTTGGGCCCTCAACTTCCTTCTGTGACGGCGTTTGAAGAACCCGTCAGGAAGGTCTGCTATGGGGTCAACCTCCTTGCTCGGTTGGAATAACGAAAATGAAATTTTATAACTTATTCACAACTTCTTAATCTATTCTAAACCTTACATCTAAAACCACATGTGTCCGTTGATTGCACAAAAGTCGTTTATGGGAAGTTAGCTTATCGAGCGTCGCACAATACTTATCACTTCACTAAATTGTAGTCCGGCATAGTGCTGTGGTGTGATTCGTTAAGTGTCTGTAGCAAACATTTGACTAAAGGGTACATATTGTTTTTGTTCATTGGCACATAATATGAATGTGGTGATACACTAGCGGTGGGTGTCGAAGGTTTGGATGTTGTTGTCGTTGGGGAATTGTTGTGAAAACCAGTAATGGGTGTGGTTACTCGGGGTGTGGTTGATGACGTAGACGGTTGGCTTATGTCGTTAGGAGCTAAATATTCAGCCTCCTCTTCTTGTGGTGGCCTTGGTAAGGTTCGCTCTTGTGGTCTGACGAATGACTTCTTTGGATTAGAAAATTTCATGGATCCGAGTTTAAATGTACTTTTCTCGGTCGGGCTGAACTTCGTCCGTTGGTAGTGAGTCAGCTTGGCCTTTAATGTGAAATATACGTAAGCATTAATACTTATTATACTGAGTATGAGTAAAAATTAAGTATAACGAAATACGTTAGGATAGGCGTTGAGGTATTTTTGATATGTTCTTCAATCCAATTTTGATCAAGGCAGCTATGTAGGCTGTCGAATTGTGGTAGTACGGTATCCCACGGGGTTAAGGTTAAGCCTGGAAATTGTGTCCATACAGCTGGAACTAAGTGTTGTTGGCTGTATGTTATTTTCTTGTCTACGCAGCTATAAGTTGGGTAACTCGTGGTATTGTTTCGATCTTCGAAATTGCATCCACATGGTATATTGATCCATAAAGAACCAATATTGGGTTCCACTTGTAACGTGTGACGTTGATTTGGGCACTTTAACACTAAATCTGTCTTTGGGTGTGTCACTGAAAACTTTGGTTTCCAATATGTGTCACAAATTGTTCGTGTTTTCCAGTTTCACGGCACTTTATTGGACAAACAGCTTGAAATTGTTTAATTGGACCTCCTGTTAGTAATTGCTTAATGCAAAGCAATGTTAATGTTTCAGCACTTCTAGTTTCGGTAACTAGACAAAGTTCTTCACGAAAAGGGTCGCACTTTGGTATTAAAATCGTCCATTGATCACGTATACGAGTAATGGCGATGATAATTGATGGAATGTCTACTGAACACGTATAATCATTCCATGCAAAAGTAGGTGTCACAGTCTTCTTCATTGCGAGTCCGGTGAGTTCTTTCTTTAACAGGGGTACATGTATGGCAATTGTTGCTACTTCAGGGAAATGACGCACTCGATAAGGGGTAACGTATAATATTCGGATAATGTGGTTAGCGCTAAAACATAATCATATACTGAATATTGATTTTAACTACATCTAAGGCGTTTTTAACATAATCATACTAATAATGTCTATTTGTAATCTTTTGTTCTGACACATTGTTACAAAAGCACGTGTCCATTCATAACGTTGTTGATAGTCTAACAAAATTATTTCTAAAGTTTCTTTATTATCATAGGTTTTGTTCTTTACAAGATCGTCTAAATTGCTTCGATAACTTCCTTCACGAACTATTATATTTTCCCGTTCTAATATTCGTTTTGTTAAAATAGCAATTTCGTAATTACTAGTGAAAAGTCTTTTACGTGATTTCTAGTGGCATACTGGAAATCATAAATTTCACCATCATCGACTAGAATCTTATCATCATCATTTATCGGTTTAGAATCTAACAATACATTTCCATTATCGAAATAATTTTCGGTGACTCGTAAAGAATTACAAATATTTTGGTGCTTCGTACATAAATTGACGGAACTTATTCTGTCATCTAGTGGTTTTGGTTTTGCAAAACGAAATAATAATTGAGTTGTCGTTTGATAAAAATTAATATCTGGAAGTCTCTCTAAGTATATCCCTGACGTTACATAAATTTCTGCGTTTAACTTACGCACTTCTGTGGTTACTACTATTAGTAATCCAAACAATAAAATACTTCCTTTACTCATTGTTAAATTTTATCGTATCGTTTCCTCTAGTTTTAAAGTCAAAACAAATTCTTCCTAATCATAGATTGGTTATAAAATTGTAACTGAAATTTTGAGATTGGATAATTGCTAGCGTCCCAGCGTCCAACCTATTTTTTTTCGAAATATTTTGTAGGTCTATTTTCAGAAAAATTCACTAATCTTTTATGACGTAAAGGTAGATTGACTAAAATTTAACGTGCGCACTTTGAGTTTTATATACTTACAACAATTTTCTTCTTTATACTTACAATATCTTCTTCTTTATACTTACAATATCTTCATAAAATTATCTATTCTTGCGTGCTATAGCTCGGTAGTCTTCGAGGAACATCCAGCAACGATTTTGTTGGGAGATTGTCCTTTTCGATCGACTACAAATACGTTGTCTATCTTTGACAATTCTTCTGAGTCCACGGTTCTTACTTTTCCGGTGGATCTTTCATAGGGTTTGCTCCTTGCTAAGGAGAAACGTCTCCTATCAGCTTTTAGTTGCGTTTTTGCTTTGAACATAATCGTCCATTGGCGTATACAACAAATAAGCATTGCGCATAATATAACTAAAACAAAAATACACAGAGATATACTACTGACATAGGTTAAGATTTTGACCTCATTGGTATCTGTGTTAAAAGCAAATACAGGGTGTATGAGAGCAGTCATGGCTCCACCTCGTTGATTTACTTTATGTAACAAATATACACAAAAAGGGACAAAATTATATTCCACACATAAAACGTGGTGTCACTTTGAAACGAATAAAGTGAACTTGGTGTGTTGGAAATTGCAAGGTCGAGAGATTCCTTTAATTTTCCTATAATCGACGTCGTCGACAGGTTTAAATGAGGGACTGTGGTCGTCCAATTTGCGTCTATACATTCAGACATATTATTAAATATTATTTCGTGTTTCGCTGATTGAATAACATATGTTTTAATTTTGACCATGTCGCTGGTAGTACATGTGTCAATTCAGGGTTTGAATTTTCATTTGAAGAACACGGAAAGCGTGGAGATATTACTTCCTTTTCATTAACAAGTAACGAACATTGACAGGGTAACTGGATTTGTAACGCACCTGGTTGGTTATAATTACTTTCTTCTACATCAAAATTATTATTTGGACACATTATACTTGTTTTATTCTTGGGGTGTGTGATAATGAAAGTATCACTGTCTATCTCAGAAATTAACATTGATTGGGAGGCGTGACAGCGAAAGGAACAATGTTGGCTCAAATCCTCCACTGTCGCTCCACTGTACATTTTATAAGCGCACTGAGGACCATAAATTGCGTCAGAGTCGAACCGTGGCAAATAACACAATTTATCGTGATAGGGCTTACAATAATGCAATGAAGTTCCAGAAATAGTCTTTAGGGTTTGATTATTGGTTATAGCCATAAAAAGCGTTTCATGCATGAGTATGCATGTCTCATTCTGCCATGCGAATGGAGTGGTAATTAATTCGTAAAGGGTCCATTCTTGGTTAGTTGCGACGATGGGTATTTTGATGTGAACATATAATTGGTTTCGGTAATCGTACAGTCAGCAATCGATAGTTTGTAATAACGAGATAATTCGTCAAGGGAATGGCTAAGGAATGACCATTCTTTGTTAGTTCAACCGATAAGTTTTGTAAATCTGTTAGTAAGTTTTTGGGGTTACAATTAACGGTGGAATTTTGTGATCTTTACAAATAGTTAATATTTCCATGCTGTGCATCACTCGTCCTAAGTTTAGAGTGTGTAATACTAGGTCGTACACATGCATTATTGTTCTTTTAATCGTCCTTCATGGATGCTTAACTTCTTTTGAATCTTGTTTCTATACTCCGCTTCATGATGTTGAATATTGTTGATTTTATTTCTTATTTCCTTCAAATTATCTTCTAGCTTGTCATGGTAATCGTTAAAAGTTTTGGAATTATTACTAATCTGTACAAGGCTATCTTCTAAACCTGTACGTAGTTGTTTGAGAAATATTTGCATTTTCTCATAGCTCAATACTAAATTATCAATTTTTCGATCTGTGGCTACTCCACAACACCAAGAGAAGAAGTCTCCTATGAACTCTAATGCTCGTTTATGCCTATTCATATCTTTATTATTAAATGCTTGTAGAAATTCGGTATCTACCGCTTCGTGAGTTCTTCTCAGCTCTGCTGAGATCAATCTATTAAGTTTCTCTATTTCGCTACTTATTTTACAAGTGTGATCCGTTTCTTGACACGACTGATTTTCCTCTACGTTTGTTAGTAGCTCTACCAATTCGGTTGACCAGCTTGTTTGGTATACCAATGGAATTGTGGCACTGTACGCTATCACGTCGGGTAGCTTTTTCCAAAACGCCCCGGTGATGATTTGTACTGGTATCGCTCGTACGGAAATTATGAAGTATAGTCTGAAAAGATAAAAAGTCTTGGCGCACAAGTATCGAAATTGTTGTATTTAACGCATAGGTATATAATTCTTTATAATTACTAGCAAAAGAACAAGAAAAAAAAAAAAAATGTATATTTGTTATTTATATATGTCCATATATATAATGTGAGAGTTAATCTTCATCTTCGTAGTATTCTTCACCGGATTCCTCCTCGCTCTCTTCCGGCTGGGCTGTGGTTACTGTGGTGTTATAATACTCCTTCAGGTATTCGGCTCCCGCCGCTGCACATCTTTGGGTGCATCCTGGTGTCTGTGGCAGCTATGTAGTTGCCCTCTCGGTATCGGCTTATTAGCGTCTAACACTTGGTCATTCCCAATGATTTTGCGAAAATATTCTATCTTTTCTAAGCCTTGTATTCGGACGGTGTTTTTCCAATTATTAACTTTATTAGGGCTTCCTTTATCGAGTATGGAACATCGCCCTCGTCCCATGACAACCCATGGTAATGCGTTTGGAGCCAAGCGTTGGTAATTAATTCTTTTTTGTTATCGCGTTGAGCTTTCTGTAGTCAACACAAAAACGAAAATCTCCTCCTTTCTTCTTAACGAGAATTATGGGCGAGGAATAATTTGATTTCGAGGAACTATAATACCATTTTGTAACATTTCTTGTATTTGGTCATTAATAATTTCTCGTTCCGACTGAGAAACTCGGTATGGGCGACTTTTACGGGTTGCGCGCCGTTAGTGTCAATATTATGGGTTACTAAATTAGTATAGCCCATGTCTTTTGCTGATTCTGCGAAAATGTCATTAAATTCGGTCAAGACATTATTCATTAAGGTACGTTGCGTGTTTGATAATATTGTTGAAATATTATGAATAATATTTGGTTTATTAGTAATGGTTAGTATTTCCTTTGGTGAATCCTCAGAAATTGTTAAATAACCTACTGTTGTTTTTTCGAATAATTTTACTTGGTCTCGTACTAAGAGTTCTAAATTAACATGCAATTGATTATTTGAAATATAAGGGTTCTTGTCTACTATTACAGATTTTTGTTAAATAAATCTGGTGTTGGTCTAAAATTAAATTTACAATTACTATCTAATAACAAGCAATTATTTTCTTCCGCGTTTACTATCACAGATTGTGGATTGTTAGTGGTTAATGTGACATCATGAGTCAAATAAATTTTTATATCGCGTGTAATGTTATCTTTAATATTAGTCAAGCAATTTTTTGGTTTTTATGTTTATTATTAAGAAAAGAATTACGATTTTCCCTAAGTTCCTATTAGTTAAAGTGATATTGAAGTTATTAAAATCTATCAAAGCATTAAATTCCTCTAAAAATTTTGTACCTAGTATTAATGGTACTGGTAATTGATCTACTACTAAAGTTTCTAAAGTTATATCAAGGTTATTAATGGTGATTGTACATAAATTTTTCCCTAACACGGGGATTTTGAAATTTCCCGCTGCACTTAGGTTGAATGCATTTGTAGTAGGTGAAAAATTGTTAGCATACTTTTACAAATTATATTATAATAACTACCCGTATCTACAATGATATGCATAGGATTATTATCAATTAAGCCACTTATCGTCAAAATTTTTGTATCTACAGAATTTATATTAATTAGGTATTCCTTAAAATCTTTGTTGTCGTTGGCGGACTCGATTATTGGCGTGTATCGAGCCGCCTGTGATCGTTTGGGTTTCGTTCCCGTTGGAATCGGGCTGGAGATTGTGATCGTCTGAAGTTATTTCCATTATTGCTGTTTGGAAATCGTGGGTTAGAAAATGTGACAGTACGCTGAGGGGTATTATTGGAATTATTATTAACTCGATTAAAGGAGTTATTTCTGAAATTAGGGCGGTTATTATTTTTGTTAATATAAGTTGGTCGACTGTTGCAAGATACTGCTAAATGACCTCGTCGATTACAATTGTAGCAGATTGGTCGCGTATCAGGCGTTCGTTGATTAAATCGAAAATTGTTATAATTTTGATTTCGAACATGTCCATTGGAATTATTGTATGTTTTTCGAAAATTATTCATATTTTGTTGAGGAGGTATTGGATTTACAGATTTATTTACTTGTGTCAGAGCACAGGAAAGCAATGAGTTTGTACAATTCTCTAATTCGTGTTTCACTTTCGCTTGTTGAATATATGAAAGTGCCGTGGCGGCATCTTTGAAAGAATCTAAAGTCCATCCCTTTCGTACTGGAAAGCGGTTTAGAAAAAAACTTGCAAATTTGGTTGTAGTCCATTCCTAAAATGTTGGACAAGGTAGTCGCAATTTAAGGGTGGTACTATTTCGTCGGCAATTTCCTTGAAGTCGTGAAAGTATTTAAGTACCAGCTCGTTAGGAGCTTGCTTGCGGTTCATTAGACGATCTAATGAATCGACTGAAAATGGGGAATCTTCGAAATAATCGAGAAAATCTTCAGAAATATTTTCCCAAGTTTTAGTTCTGTTACTTGCATTTTCTACGTAGTCGTTATACCATTTATAGGCTGTACCTTGTAAATAGTTTCCAAAGAAATTAATTTTATTAATTGAACTCCAATGATTTGCTTTAGCAGCTCTATTAAAAGTTTTTAAGAAAGTATGGGGATTTGTTTCTCCAGGAATATAATTATCTGGACTTATAAATTTTGGAAATACAGGAGTAGCATCTGTAGTTGCTGCCCCTTCAATAGTTAAATTTGCATGTGCCATATTAATAGGATTTTGAATTATTGGATTTTGATTTGCCGTATTGGGCAGTTTTGGTGAAGAAGAACGTGACCGTAAATGTGGGTAAATTGCACTTAATTTAGGGTAATTAGATAAGCTTCGTGTTTGATAGTTATGTTTAGGGGTACTTGACGTTGGAATACTCATTAAAAAACGTTACATTGGATAAAAACATAAGTTAGACTTAAAATTGTTACAGATACTATAAGAACAATAACGGTTGCAGAAATTGCACAAGTATTTGTCATTATTAAAGAAAAAATTTTTTTGAAATTAGTAGAATGAACGGTATTAGAAGAAAAAGAACGGCGCCTCCACCATTTGTCACGATCGGGGGTTGTAGCTGGGCGTTTGCGAGATGTCGTGACTCTCAACCGGTATCATAGTTGGTTTTTAAGAGGAATAATCCACAATTAAATATATAAGCATTTAACAAGTTTATTGAAATAAAAAGCAGTAATTATAATTGGTTCAAACACTTACATGATTACACTCGTCATATCGAACTGGTATAAGAACTCGGCAACGTGTGATTGACTGTTGTTGACTGTTACTGACTGTCGTTGACTGTTGTTAACTCTTGTTAACTGTTATTGACTGTCCTTAGTGCTTCTGCCTGGAGTCTTTTATACGAGTTCGATATCCTGTGTGATATTTCCATTTGAACCACATCCCGCGTTATTGCGAAATTTGTGATTTAATGGTGATGTAACATAACCGCATTAACAAAGAATATATGCAAAAGTTAATGTGATAAGGTTTTCCATAGGAAATGATATCGAATCGAATCATGCTGCTTGTGCATGATGAGTAAGTCATCGGAAGATTAGATCATACAGTAAATCATACTTTATCAACAATATGTTTAACTAAAGAAAATATAAAATTATAAAATGTAATTGCATACAATTGCAATCGTCTCGTAACATTAGTTTTGTAAGTATGGGTACTAAAATGTTTTTGGTTATTTTAATCATTGTGCTGTTTATATTATAAACGTCTGTACAATTTGAATTTGAGAGTTTGTTTATTGTATTCCGCATTTTGGACCTCAGAAACATAATTTAAATGAAAGTAATTTTTGGGCGTTTCTATATCTTTGTTTTTTGAGGTAATCCTGTGAATGCATAGTCTGTATTTTTTAGAATATCATTAGTTGAAAAATAAGTATTAAAGCTTTGGGGAGAAATCTTGCAGTCAATTTTTTTCCTAGTTTTGCTTTTATTGTTTAAGATATTCCACATAGCTTTGCTAGTGTTCTGTGAGGATTTTATATAAATGTCGTTGGATCGTATTTCTGATTTGTACTGATATTTTAGTGTTTTTAAACTATCACCTAATTGTAATAATGGATATTTTTTTATGTAAGTCTGCTATAAAGAAGAGGTTGTCACGCATATGTTTTAATTTATCTGTGAACCAATTTGTCTGTTTAGTTTTAGTACCTGTCATTGAGTTATTTTTTATAGGAAATGAAACATGAACCGCATTTTTAATATAGTAATAAATTTTTAAAAATAATTTCAAGATTAGTATCATCTTCAATAAAAGACCAATTTGTTGAATCTAGAATGGAATAAAGAATCACAAGCCCTCTCTCGGTAACTGGTTTACTGTAACTAATACTATTGACAGGCGGTCTATAAAGATCTAATTTTATAACTTGGGCTAAGTGATCACTTAAGCCACCGCTAATTACATTCGTATTGTGATTTACATTATTTAGTGTAATGTTATCTACAAGAATATTATCAATACAATGATTTTTATGTGTATTTTGAGTAATATGAATTGTATAGCCGAAAGAATTTATTAGATCCTTAAATTGTGTTGTATGAGTATCATTTTTTTAAATGTATGTTAAAATCACCCGCTATTATTGCGGAAGAGTGTTTTAAGGTTTCCATTACCGCAGAGAATGTTCTCAGAAAAATACTATAGTCACTGTTAGGTACACGATAAACACATACTATATTTAGGTCTATTTCTGACATTTTTATAGCTGATAGCTCACATACATGTTGTACAGACTAATTTTCAATTTGGTTTAAGTTTAAACACATTAAACCTTTCCGCAATAATATAACTGAACCACCATAGGGGTATTTCTACAATAATATGAAGCCATGTAGTAAAAATCTATAATAAAATACGTTAATTTATGTTCTAGCAACCAATGTTCAGTTAAACATAAAACATCAATAGTTTCATAGTAATTCAGAAACATTTCAATTTCATCTATTTTATTGCGCAAAGATTGAACATTAAGGTGAAAAACATTTAAAGAATTATGTGAGCTATCACTGGATGTTTTTGTGGTTTTTGTGAACGAAAAAAATAAGTCTTCTGATCGTTATGCCTGATGGCCAAAGTTAAGGCAATTCAAGTTTATCTAGTAGTTCAAAGTCCGCACCTACTTTAAAAGCAGATGTCGTAGCATTATTTGTTTGTATTTTTTCTACAATTAAAGTTTTATTTGGAAACTTGTTTTCTAAATAATTTTGAACTTGTTTACTAGTAGCTTCAGGTTTGGTGCGTCCTACGTGTAACACGCTTTTATCGGCACTCCACGAAGCAGTTCCTCTTATCACTGACGATTTTTGATGTTGCAGGTATAGACGGTGGTTTGCGGCGTTTATACCTGACAGACTGCCACTATTCTTCCTGACTAGTTGTTGCTTGTTGTGTTTCTTCTAATACAGTGTTTGCTTTATATTCCGGGTTTTTGTTTTCCCCAACACGAGTTTCATTAATAAACGGTGTTTTTGGAGATAAGAGAGTTCAGACGATTGTGACGATCTTGTTGCTTTTGAATATGAAATATTGACCGGTTTTTGAATAATTGATATTGAAGGTTCAATGTCACAAGTATTTGCGGAATCGCACGATTTAATTTGAACTTCAGCACGCTTTTCGGCATTCATTAAATTGATTTGATTTTTTAGCAATTTATTTTCATTATCTAGTAAATCATTTTTATCCATAAGTAGTTTGTGTGATACTTTAAGTTCAGCTATTAATTCTATAAATGCAGTAAATAAGTGAGGTACATACTCACATTTTCATATAGGTGATGCGCTATTTGAATCAGGTACTGGCGATGTTGCATTAATCAGCGGAATGCTACAGCAAGATTTAATCCTGTTTACGCAATTGCGTATGGTAGTGGTAGTGGATCTTTTTAAGTGATTTGGCAACTCCAAATTAGGTAGAACTCACTTACTGGAACATCATATTACGAATAACAAACCTTTTTGTATGAGACAGTATCCACTACCTCCTACCATGCAGCAGCATTTATGTCAGGAAGTAGATGAAATGTTGAAGCTAAATGTTATCCAACCTTCTAACTCTCCATATCGTAGTCCAATGCTTCTTATTAAGAAAAATGACACATTCTTTAGAACGTGTTTTGATGGTAGAACTTTAAATAAAATTAATGTTCGTGATTCATATCAGCTATTTTTAATCGATACTATCCTGAGTCAGCTACAATATGTAAAATTTCTTTTAACCATTGTTTGAAAAAGTTTCTTGGAATATTCCGTTGTTTAAATTTTTCGCACTAAAACTGCATTTGCTATTCCGGAAAAAGGTTTATTTAAATTTGTTACTATGCCTTTTGGCCTTACGAATGCCCCCGCTACTATGCAGCGTCTCAAAGACATGCTTATCCACGAAAGCATCTCTCGTTTCGTGTTTACGTATCTTGATGATATAATTGTTGTAACTCCTACATTTGACTTACATTTACAAATTTTATCTACCGTATATAACAAACTAAAGTATACTCGTTTAATTGTTAACGCAGAGAAGTGTCAATTCCATCGATCTTCTTTTATATTTCTTGGTTTTGAGATTAATCCGCAAGGTCTTCGTACCAATAAAGAACTTGTCAAAAACAACCTAATGAAAGAAGTACTATTTACGGTGAAAGTAACTTATTGTTACGGAATTTCGTCACATTTTCTTACGTAAAAGCAAAACTTAATAATGGGTGGGTCCCAATCGTCTCGCTACAGTATTCTGTGGTATCGGTGTGGTCTCAATCTGTCATAGCGCAGCCGCGTAATTCTAACCAATAAGCGTAGGTTAGCAATTTTTAAGAGTCGAAATATAAGATATTAAATTAAACAAACTTGATTAAATACTAAATTAAATTGTTTAACTAAATACTAGGCGCATATAGTTCTAATGACACATTCTTACATTTTTTTAAAGAGAGATTTTTGTAACATGACATTATTTTCCTCGCTAGTGAGAATAAAACAATTCTCCTCACTATTTGTAGAGAAGAAACGTCCGTTTTCTAAGTATGTCGTGGAAAAAAATATTTGCATAAGCACACAATTTTAGTTACGAAAAATCACTTTACATCCCTACTATAGAAAAAACTTCTTCAGATCTGTAATAATTGATAATTGAAAATTCGAAATGACGAACGACAGCTTTTATATTATTTGTCACTTTTATGTAGATAGAACTACTAGCGTGCGTTGTACACACAAATTGTTGATGTACTTACATTGTTCGTTATTTAGAATGTAATTTACGCATCTTGTATTTTTTGTAAATGCCGAAAAACAATTCAAATCTTCAAATAATAGTTTGACAATTAAATAGGTTAACTGGATGACAAATGTATGTATTATGCGCATTTGCGTTAAGTCACAACTTAGTAATTAATTTTTGTGGTTTGAATGTTATAATATCAGAAATCTGAATGTGCGAATTTAGAAAAACATCGTGCAAAAAACAATATTCGAATTCGGCACTCATTTCCAAAGAATCTGTTTACCCACATGTCACGTAAATAACTATTACGGAACGTGAACTTTCAGCTGTCTTATTTGCGTTGGAAAAATTTTTGTTGTTTTGTAGAAAGTACACGTTTCAGTATTCTTACTTCAAAATCTAAAGTCCACTTGCTCGCTGGGCTATGAAAATTTTTCAGTATGTTCTAGAATTTTGACATAAACCCGGTACACAAATGCTATTACCTGATTACTTGTCTAGAGATGTTGTTGATTCCATTAATGTTTTATCGGTACATCATCTTAAACCTGATAGTTGGTATCAGATGTTATTTAAAAAGGTTAAACAAAATCCAGAAAAACATCCCGGTTTTTAAAACAAAATCGAAAGTTCAATAAGAACATGTCAAAAATAATTGTTGCAGTTCCAGTATTATTACTGAATGGAAATTAGTTGTACCTTCAGGAAATCGCTTGGATATTTTAAATCAAAACCATTGCGACCCTACAGCCGTTCGTATTTCAAAAACTTTGTCTTATATTGCAGAATTACCTAAAACAAGACACAATTACCCCAGTCAATAGAGCAAATAATAATTAAATGTTTGACAAAAATAATAGTAGGATACCGCCTGTGCCATGTAATTATAAATAGTACCTTGTAGTAATGTTTTGTACTAATATTTTGTATTAACATTTAAATGCAAAAACGTGCTTTTTCATTCTTTTTTTAGTGAAAAATAATGAACCAACATTAATGATGTAAAAAGCAAAGTTATAGAGGATAAAAATACGAATAAAATGAGCACCAACTCGCCTGAATCAGATAATAATTTTCTAAGAAAAATCGGAAAAATGAAACATTTGCGTTTTTCTTTAAAAATTTGTAAATCCGTCATTTTTTGAGATGTAGCGTAAGGTTTTTGGGGAACAGAAGGTACTTATATGTACTTAATGTGCAAAACCTTGCAATTGTCGGGTAATTAGTTTATGCGTAATTGCGAATTAAATTTTTTAATGCAATATATTCAATTAAGGCTTAATGCTCGTGTGGTGGTCAGATTGACAGAAATAAAAAAAACAATTTTAAAAGTGAAATGGAAAGGAACAAAACGTATATTCTTATTTTTCGATAAAATGATATATAACACGCGAAAAGTGCATGCAAAGATGACTGAATTTGACTGAATTTCAGTTTTTTGCGTTTTATTTGAATATCTAAATGTATTAAATATGTGTTTGTTTGGGGTGACCAAATTGGTAAATATTTTGTGAAACCAGACCTGGATTTTTCTCATGAACTCCTTAATGGATTGATCATATTGTAAAAATATGCAACAACCCACATATTAAAAAAATATACATGGCGGATCATAAGTTATAAGCCATTAACGAAATTCACCCAACACATAAAACACCCTGTATTTCGGTTATAACTATTTTGCGAGTATACGCACATTGTATTCTCACTTCTAGACAGGCAGTTTCTGGCTTAGTGACACAAATAACTATTAGGTACATTTGAAACATTGTGTTCTGATATAAGTGTAGTCAACGGTGTCACATTACATTACTCAAAGTTCTAGTAGATACAAGCATTAATTGAAGGAGCAACATCAAAACTAGGCTTTGAAAACCACGACGCCTGGTTTTTAAAACTGTATAAAAATAGTTGTTCAAAAATTTTAAAAAATACTATAAAAACATATATTTAATTTAAAAAAGTTTTTTTTTCATTTTAAGTGAATGGAACATTGTGTGTATGAATTCATATTTTAATAGACTATTTTATGATGATACTAAATTTTCAATTACTGTACTAAAAGGTTAAATAGTTTTTTAATTAATCCTAAATTTTAGTCTAAATGTACATTTTTTAGGATTTGTTTTTTAATATTTAATATGATAAATTTTTGGTTTTTAGTCTTGTCATTAATTCGCATTCGCCAAATTGGTGATCACGTTCAAGTAAATGCCTACGTTGGATGTGACACTGAGATGTAAGAAACAACAATAAACTAACCTTTCAGTCTATTCTATAGGTATTAAACTTACGTATAGTAGGCATTTACTTTGACGTGTTCACAGTTTTACAGTTGTATGCAAATTAATAATGAATAAATTTAACAATTTTTTATTGAGACGTGTTACGTTAGCACGAGGCGGTACTAAATATCCCAACAAATTTATTCGTAGCAATTTTCTTTCTCCATCCAGTATAAAAAATCTTTTTAAAAGATGTAGAAAGTACTCTTCTACTGTTCTGCGCCAACATCTTCAAATTCGTTCAAATAACAAAGACATGAGAAATGAAATAAAAGCTATCTATGCTCTTTCTGAAGTCATTTTTACAATTAATTTACTAGATTTTATACAAAAAAAACCGTTAAATTTGGTGAATTGTATACATACGTATAACAAAAAATTAAGCACACATGATAAAATAGTCTATACCGAAATTATTAGAAAAAATAAACCATTGGTTAACGCTTTACGATATCGTAAATGTCAGGTACACTTTATTAAGGGTCACTTACTGTTCCTTCTGCAGTAGCACTAATTAATTTTAAGAAAAGGTCGGCATCTGCAATGGTTTCGAGAAATAATGGAATTGAGGAATAATTTTCTATATATCCTTGTTTAACAACTTAACATTAAAATTATTATTCATTTTATTCATTGTTATATTATGTATGCCGAGTTTCACAAATATGACCTAAATTTAAGTAATACTTAAAAACAATTGTTGCTATGGTTATAAAAATTGTATCAAGATTTTAATTTAAGTATTACTAACGCTTAAGCGTTACCTGAATAGGATTAGTGAAAGGGATCATTAAAGTCAATTTGTAAGTATCAGTTTTAGTTAATTTTGGGATAAGGTACTCGTATACAATAATACCAAAGACATTTATTGATGATCAAACGTTGATTATAGATACATAAGTATTTTGTCCATAGAATGACGATGTACTAATCGAAAAATTCTGCCAACTGCTAGAGCTTAAATTTCCATGCTGCTTATTTATTTTTAACATAATCTTACCAAATTTTGAAGGTATTAGATATTCCTTTTGAGGAATTGAATATTTTTGTAGAAATCTTATTAAAGCTAAAATACACTTATTTATTTTCGCTCAACTTTTACATGTTCTTTCTACTTTGCCCTTAATATAATTACAATTTGTGTCTGAACACCTTACGTTTCTCTCCATAATCGGATCTTTATTATACAGGGTTTCCACGGCTAAGTGGGACATAAGAAAAATATATGCAAAATCGGGTTTTTATGAATATTATCTCCCTTGCACTTCCTTATTCAAATTTAAGCGCCGATTGATATAGCTGGTGTAATAAGAAACAATTCGACATAAATAATTTAAAAAAATATGTGACGTTCGAAGTGTAAATGCTCCTCCTGTGTATACACTCCTTAACCCAATTTCGCGGGCATTACTTTGTATTGCTTTCCGGCGTTGATAACTTGAAACTGTCCACGATTGGTCCGCTGCATTTTAACGCTTCCGGAAAGCTTGTTCTGAATCAACCGTTCACGAGGAAGAAGATATACCCTCATCTGAAAATTTCCTCGCTTGAAGGGGTAATCAGGCCGATGGTAAGAGATTCTGAAACCTTTCAACGTTTTAAAAACTTTATTTTGTAGGTAAAACATACTATACCGCATAAAGTGGCTTTTAAAATTTGCTAAAGGTTGTGCTCCACGTGAACTGTTCAATAAGCACGTCCTGCATTCTTTAGGTTAGGGGACGCTTTACATCAGGTATACGATTGCCCTCGGGGTTTATCTATCGCTAACATCCCTATGTTTATTCTAGAGAGGGTGGTTTATGTCTCCCTATTACGAATAGATTCTCTTCCGGTTGTTCCTTCGTCAACTTGTACGGCTATTGCGGGTCTACTCATGGCTTTTGGAGGCGTTGTGCCGAAATAGCTACTCCGTCAGATTCGCAGAGCACGGTGGAGGCTCATTCCGAACCGTTAGTACCATTGAGAGCAAGAGTAATACTCCTACTGCTGCTTGGAAGATCAGAGGTTTTAATATCTTTTTAATTGAGTGTGAACCTGCAGTCGACCTATCACTCAAGTAGAAGTCACCCCTTGACACCAACTATCAGGCGCGAACGTAGAAAATTTATTGCGAATTATTTGTCGCTCGAATGTGTAATTGCATAATATACCTGGAACGTTAACTAGTTATAGATAAAAGTATTTAATACCTACGTGGTGTATAAGTCGTGTAAGAATTTAAACCTCAATCTTAATTAAGACGGACGCATTTAGTTCCATTGACTTTCCCGGTACGAGCTCGTTCCCCAACAGGCCAAAGTGAACAATCGTTTAAACTTCGCGGTGACTGAATTAGTCGTAAAACTTTCCTTACACGTCTTCCTTAAATTCATGTAATCTGTAACGTTACTCAGTACCATAAATCGACACATTCTAGGTTAAGTTCACCATAGGCGTACCTTCAGTACGCGAAATATCAATTACATATACGAGACAGTGGCGTAGCAGTGGTAAATATTTGGGTAATTCTCTTTACTTTAACTGGTAATTTTATGTAGCTCTAGTCATTTTCGTGTTACCTGAATGTTTAATGCTGTACGTTACCCGTTTTAGCTCGTGTGTATTCGTAATATATCTGTGTCTATTTAATGCTGTGAACTATCACAAATTCGTTTGTGTATTGGGGTGAATAAATATTGTGTGAAGGTTTCTCTGACTTTATGTCGAATTCTTTCGTGATTTGTTTCCCTTTTTCTGTATATTCTGCTGCGGACAGTTAGCTGCTGACCTTTGGTTCTGGGTCAGATTCTTCTCTCCAGCGTTATTCGAACCTGGCGCCCTACCTTTTTAATTTTTTTTCTATAGGTTCTAGGAATAACGTGACTTTCCTAACCCACACCCTACTCTCCACTGAGGGGCATACTTTCCTAACAACTGACCGTAACAAATATTTTTTTTATTTTGGGTCGTTTACAGAGCTATTAAAGCACCCAAATAAATTCTTTTTCCGTCGACCTTATTATAAAATTGAGTTTTACGTACTCCCTGAATAACCATAAAGTAACACTATTTTAACTGTAATACTTTTCGTCCGCAAACATCTGTCAATGTCAATTATTATTTTATGTCAAATTAAATAAAGTCGAAGTAACCAGTATGAAAACCATTTTTAAGAAAGGATGAATTTAGTGACTACATAGGATATTACAGTACTTTAGGTACATACTGAAATATTTTAGATACTGCAGATTATTGTTTGTTTACTTTCATTTAGAACCTCAATTCCTCAATCCCACACAACTTTGAACAAGAACAATTTGTTGTTCAAATTACAAGTAAATCATTTTAAGTGCATTGAAATTATAATAATAAATAATTTATAGTTTCTACAATGTGCGAAGCATGTAGAAGAGCCTGGTTGTAATCTCACAATACTCGATACATTCATTTCAATATGTACCACTTTATCTTCTTTAAAGTTATTCATTTATAAGGTAAGACAGAATTCATACGACTTGAGATTGCTTTAGACAATTTTATTGGGTAACATTTTGATACAGTAGCGGAGTTCCGATACAACATTTTCACGATCATAAAATACAAAAACTTACAGTAAAAGTGAGTTAATTTGGGTACCTTTCTATTACTGTATTTGATTGATGTAAATAAGTAATAATGCTAATGGAAAACTGACCTGTGGCACTGTCACACAAGAACAGTAATTACTTGTGAAAAATCATTTGAATATCGATTCTGTCGCAGGAAAAAACATAAATAGAATCATATAAGCCATCAACATTACTGGGTTCAAGATTTATTCGTACACAAAAACAAGGTGAATTTCACAGTTTTTAATAAGCTAAAAGGTTATTAAATTTTTTGAAACATTTTTGGAGTGAATCAAAAAACTACGTTTGTATACTTTTTTATGGTCAGGCAATATTTTTATTGAATATAAAATGATTATAAGTCTGACCGCGGTACAAACTCGGTCTTATAACTATTATATGTCCTATTAGTAAGAATCGACTTTAACGTGTTTGATATGAGAAACTTCATTACATTTTTGATCATAAACAATTAAAGAAATGCATTAATTTTGAGGGTAGGTTTCCAACTATAACTACATTTTTAAATATACTTAAAATAACACTACCTAAATGTAATTTTTATTATTTTAATAAATTATAAAAAGTACATGTTTTAAGTATTACCTATCATAATCAAGTGCTCTTATAAAAATTATGTGATTGTAAACAAATGAGTTAATTCAACAAACAAAACATATTGTTTAAATTTGCTTGTCTACATTGTGTGCTAGTTTAAATAAATTTATTATTATGTCTGACGATAGTGATAGTGATTACAGCAACACGCTTCAGAAACTAGCGACCAATGCAACACTGCAGTTGCTACCAGAAAAGTCGCAGTTTTTATATAAAAAACAATACACAATGTTTAAGGAATGGTGCAAAAAAAACTTTCACTGTAGGTAATGACATCTTTGAAGAAATAAATCCTCTGAATTTATTTAGAAAATACCTATGCTGTTTTAAGACATTGCAATCACCAAACTTTTTTTGTCAATTACAACAAATTTGGAAAGTGTTCTACACACAAAGTTGTAGGAGTTCACACTTTTGCAAAAGTCTCAAGTTTGATTGCAAGCTATTTAAACTTGCCAGATGCACCAGGCTATACAGGTCATTGCTACCGTAGGGATCTGCATCACTGTTAGCAGAATCTGGTGTTGATGTCTTAACATTAAAAAGACATGGAGGATGGAGGAGTTCTACAGTAGCAGAAGGGTATGTGGAAGATTCCATTGCGTCTAAGATAAATATATCGAGAAACATATTAACTAGTGCTAGTTGCGAAGCTTCACACAGTTCAATGAGTACTATCTGTTCACTTGAACGGTCCTTCGCTACAGTTAACAATCCAAATGTTTTGATCGAAAATTCTCAGAGTAGTGAAAATATTTCCCTTTCTGCTAGTTCGACATCTGGTATAAACATTAGTAATTGCTCTCATTTTACAATTATTATAAAAAATAATTCTTCACATTTTGTTTAATGAAAAACTAGTTGATTTATTATTCCTTTTAAAATAAATAATTTTCTTGTTAACAACAAATTACGCATTTTCGAACATTAGATAAGGTTATGTTGTAGTAAACAAACATCTACCGCCGCATTTACCAACAAAATTAGTCGGCCCCTGCTTAATCGGTACAATATTCGAACGCGGAAAGCCTTTATTTCCTTTAATAATTAATTACACTAATGTTACAATACTGAACGGTGAAGTGAACATTAGGTACAGTAAAATTAGAACAAACGTAAATTTTTTTTTTAAATTACTAAACATTTTGTTTTCAGCCAACGGTAATAAATAGAAAATTAATTAATTTAAGGTCAACGGAAAAAATTAATATGTACCTCGGAAAAAAATGCTTTTTAATAACCTCGCCTGTTTGCTTGCCTCGGCTGACGCCTCGGCCAGCAAATTTAGTCTCGTACATAAAAGTGCAGTTTTTTGTCCTTGTTACATAAATAACTATTTCAGGCGCTCATCTTAAAAAGAGACAATTTACGTTCTCATTTGCGGCCGTAAAGTAGCACATTTTGTACTCTTATGTCAAAAAAAAGTAAAACGGCCGCTTCGTTGAATCACGATATCCATGTCTCATTGCAATAAAGTATAATTATTGATGTCACATAATTTTTTATTTCTGTAAACAATAATATCTTTAAGATTTGCGTATTTTGTATTCGTTGTCTTAGATGAATAACTGCAAAAGTCATACTATTACTATTTTGTATCTATTGTATCAACAAAAAATAGAATCTAATCTGAAAAAAAAAATTGAATAAAATTTCTTGACAATGTCAAATTGTTTCATTCTTTTAGCATTCGTACGTTATTTTTAGAGTCAGCGCATAAAACGTTGTGTGTACCGCGGATGTAAACGTTTTTTCAGCCTTTTCTGATATGATCAACAATCTGAGCGGCCGAACAAACCTACTTTACAGCCTTGATACATAAATAACTATTATAGAAAATTGAGTTCTTTTATAGAAATGGAACAGTTTTTATTCAGAACGGTGGTAACACTGATTTGATATGAAACGTCAAAGCTGTCGTTACGTTCGGCGTGCGTTAATTTAAATCGTAATTCATGTTCAATTATTTTTATTTCCACCAGTTTTTTTTAATTAAACGAAAGATAAATGTACTAATTAATCTTAAGCTACCGTTTATACCAAAGTTTAATGACAATACTGACACCCTAGCAATTATACTTCAAAATTTCCTAAATTTAAAAACTTGGAAAATTAATCTGAAAAGCCCAAAATAGAAAAAATAATACAAATAATTCGTTTCAGAAGGCATTTTAGCGACATTTAGTTCTTTGATATACTATTATTAAGATCAATAAATAAGATTTTTTTAATATGATGAAAATCAATCGTTTGTTCTTGCCAGACCCAATGCAATTTTCTCTGTAGAGTACTAACTCTAATTATGGTTCGAATCCCAAGTATACTTTTTTTTAAAATTGTTTTTAAATTTATTAAGTTTTATTGTTAATTTTTGCTGTTTATCATTTTTATTTGCATTTTACAGTTTAACTAACTTGATAGTACATAAAACAAGCTTAATTGAGTTTAAAGAAATTTAAAAAAGTATTCTCGAGATTCGAACCGTAATATTATAACACCTGATGTGCAAATGTGCAATTTAGTTACCACTTCATATTCGCACGTGCGGATTAACTGATCTACGGGGCGTCACTTTATAACAAAAATTTACCGTCTTCCACTGCGCCCCTTTTGTGAAATAGTGACAGTGATTTTGCGTTCAACGTAATGTCCCTCAGAGCCTTAACTCATCTCAATGCTGATTTTATACAAAATATATTTTTGTGATTAGAAATTACATAAATAAAATTATATATAGGAAGGTAAGTTGCTTAACCTTGCGGTTTTTTTTATAAAATTAAAGAAAATGGGGTACAGTTCAAATTGTGTCCGAAAATGTTGCGATTTTGATGGAAACGTTTAATGATGTTCTTTGACACAATGTATATAATGCCAATATTTAAAAAATTCAGCAGTATCGGAATTTTTTCAAGTATACGTTTGTAGTGTGTAGATTGCCGATACAAACGCAAGGTTATTTTAACAGCCAGAATATCAGTATTCTAGAATAGGAGCTGAAAAAAACATAATTTTGAAGTAGCCTAGTCACGAGGGGTGTTTTTGTAATACCGCAGATAGATATTTCTATGGTTTTGAGAAGTTCAATGAGTTTAAAATTACAGCAGATATGTTTGTTCTTAAAGTCACCATTAGAGAGAAAACCCGTTTGCGTTCCATCGAAAAAAATTGCAATAATAACGTTATAGAATGTACAGTCATCGTCAGTGATAATGGACATGTCCAGGTAGAAATTATAGGGTATGGTCACAGTCTAAGGGAAAAAAACTCTATTTATAATAGTGCAATAAAAATTCATACTCCTAGGAAACAAGTAAATTCTTTCCACTTTCTTATTCAGTTTTCACATATTGAAAACTGAAGCTTGTTTATTTCAATTATTTATGTATAAATCTCGGTTTTTGTAGTATATTATTTATTTTGTTTCGATGTAAGCTCGAAAAACCAATATAACAGATTATACTCTTAGGAAACTACATTGAAGTTTAAGAACTTAATTTTAAAAAAAACGACATGACAAAGTTAATACTGAATTATTTATAATTAGTTTAAATACTTACTCTTTAAACAAAAAGAACAATAAAGAAAAATATTCCCCGTTTATGGACCTCTGAAATTAAAATATTTTTGTATTATCGGATAGCTTTTTGTTTGATATTTCTGTGTTTATTTATTTATTAGTATGGTACATCTTTTTGTTGTGTTTTGATTAAATATTGCATAATTATGGGAAATGGCTGCAATTAAAAATTTTAGATTATAATTACAAGATTTGAAAATAACAAAAGAGTGAAGTAAAGTAATAGATATTATAACAATAAAGAAAGGTAATTAAATTAAAAATTTATTATATAAATGGGGATACCAAAAATATTAGTTGTTATTGTAAGTTCTGAATATTAATATAAGACTAAAATAAGTTGTAACAATAAAGAAACGCAACATATTATTTAAATCCTATTGAATAGTAGCCTAAACTTTCTTCTAAATAGATTTCTGTAATTGTCTGATTTCATTAAAAACGTGTAAAGAATTTACTTGTCTACTTAGAAGATTAAAATGTTTATTGCACGATCATAAATAGGGGTTCTTTCCTTAGACTGTGACCACACCTAACAATTTCTACCTGTGCATGTTTTTGTAGACTTCGGCTAATTTTGATGCACCTTTAGTTGATTTTCAAAAGAGCTTGACCTGTAGCTGTAATAATTGTAGAATGATTATATCATCATAAACAAAAATTGTGAATGGCTTTTAGTGATTTAATGTCCAGTTGTTGGTCGATTGTATTAAAATTTTTAGTTAAGAAAGTTAGGAATATGGACATTGTCGACGTTGTGGCATATCGTTACACAACATTCGAATATGAGAAAATCTACTTTAAGGATTAAAATCTTTACATGACATTGTTTACAATTTAACGCAGAAGTAGTGTAAACAGCAAACGTTTATCATTGACTGTTTCTTTCATGTACCTCTAGCTTAAAGTATAACTATTTTAGTTTATCGGTTTTAATAAAACTGTGAGAAACAGATGTTATCGATACGAAACATTTAGAACTATTTCATTTTGATACCGTCCTAAACATTTATTACTCTAAACAATTTCTTAAACTAAGGAAAAAGAAAACAAATGATGCATATTAACTCCCCAAGCACTTTCAATTATGTTGAAATCTAGTTGACGCGAGCAACACAGTTAATAAGGCTCCTTTATCCAATTGCGAACATTACCGACTGTGTAAAGAGCATCCCTTCTTGAAACAAAAAACCCGTTAATTATCCAAGAAATATTTCGTAAAATTTGAAACCAAAGCTGTTTTTTACTAATAATAAAAGGCAACGTTTCCCAAGAGTATCATTCAATTTAATTAATACAAACTTAGTAAGTTGATAATAAATAAAACTATAAATTTAAATTGCTAACAAATTACATTAAACTGTAAAATGTGTATTAACTGTATACCGTGTGTAGAATATATTCTGGAGCATAGGAAATTTACCATTAAAACTAAACATTCGCAAAATTAGACTTTCCCAAATATTTTCAGGTAAAAATTAAAGGACAAAATTGTCGAAAATTAAAAATTATATTTTTCAACGCGATTTTTTAAATTTGTAATTAAAAAGAAAAACCTAAAACATCTGAAAGCTGATATTGACCAACAAAGTGTTTAAAATCGGTATCTCAAAAGTATTACCTTTTGAGTAGCACTCGTATACATAAAGTTTTAGAAAAAAATAAAAAACATGTGTTTTTATTTAAAATGTCAAAGTTGACAAGTGGTTTATGAAAACGGGACATACTATATAATTAAAAAAATTTTTTATTAAGGAACCAAAAGTAACGATCAAAACTGATTTTTAATAGAGCTACTTTCTTCCATTTCAAAAACCTGTTGCTACTCTGGTATCGTTTTTCTCTTCTACTACTTTTTTCCAATCTTTTTGTTATGATTTGATAATAATTCGCAACTAACTGTTAATAAAACCCACAAACTAATTCAATTTTTAAGCAGATAGCAATTCTCAAATAGTGAACTGGAATCGAATGGCATGTATTGTCTTTTGATAAAAACTGCTATGGATTTCCTGATCATATTAACCATATATGCAAAAGAATATCTAAACAAGCTTTCCATCTTAGAAGACTTTCTGTTCTCATTCATGTCGACACTTTTTCACAGCTTATTATGGCAACATCTATTCTTTATTGAGTTACGGACTTTTGTTATGGGGATACTCTGCGTAGGCGCAATATTTTGTGAAACTTTCGATTAAGATTGCTTAAATATTTAATTTAAAAGCAAAAGCTCTTTATTGATTGATCATAATACTATGTAGAATTTGTTCTATGCATGGTTTTTTCGGAAAAAATCATAACTTTTTTAAAAACTTCAATATCAGTAATATGCATAAATCATAATTTAACGAAAATGTGCAATAACAACAAACATCCGAATGCTTAGAACAAATTTCACATTTGTAATTGGTGGATTAAAACATCGTTCCTAATTTTTCCATTTTTTTAAAGACGTCATCTTAGTCAAAAGTATCAAACTTTCAGTTTTTTAGGCATAATTTTATTCAGGAAGTTAAATTACTTAAAAAACTTAAATAACACTAAACATATTGAAATCGTATTTTATGCAATTTTGTTTGCCTATGTAAAAATAGGCAAATTCATAACTCTATCGCTCTCCTTAGGCGTCTTAAACGTAGGGCTGTTTGCATAATCGCTCATTTAAACTACCGTGCGGATTGTCGTCGTTTTTTGACTTGAACATACCAACGCTTCCTAGTCTGTACTTATTTCAAAGTGTAATGGTTGATAAAGAAAATTTAAATAGGTATAGCTACTGCACGACCTGAAATTCATTCATATCAGACTAGAAATAAAGAAATGTGTATGTCTTATATAGGCGAATAAACAAATCGCGAAATACTGTTTACTATCACGGTATATTTTTCTTTAACAAATGTATATACTATTTCTTCCACTACTAGCCAAATGTAAGGTAAATAATAAAATAAACATTTTCTTGTAAAATCAAGTAGCACAGGAATGCAAATAAATCAAAAAGGATTAAAAGCTACATACGTTGATAAACCAACTGCAACTGATTCACTAAACACTTGTGTGGCATATTTCACCTTCATTTTCTAAAAATTATTCGGAGTAATATGTAAATTATTTCTACGATGTCTCCTATTTATTGAAGTCGGTGCAAAATAACTTGATTAAATACGATATAATCTTTAATAACAAAAAGCATCTTGGAAAGACATTAAAATTTCTACATGTCAGACAAATCTAAACCGCTGCGATTGGCTCCTAAATCAACTAATTTACATATCACTCCAAATAATTTTCAGAAAATGAAGGTGAAATATGTCACACAAGTGTTTAGTGAATCAGTTGCAGTTGGTTTATCAACGTATGTAGCTTTTTAATGCTTTTGATTTATTTGCATTCCTCTGCTACTTGATTTTTACAAGAAAAATGTTTATTTTTTATTTTTCGCTTAAATTTCACTAGTAGTAGAAAAATAGTATATACACCATGGTTGTGAAGTCCATTATTGCCTACGCACCAAATACGTTAAAGATAATCTCCTGGATATATAAAATTAAGTTTCACTCGTTTTTGTTAAACAACTATTCTTGGAATATCAAAAATTTGAATTTGTCCATTATTAACCTAGGTCAACAATAGAAAAAACTATTAACCACTAATAGAGAAATTCAACTTCTCAGTTGGCTAGGAGACGCAATAACTGTCCGCTTCACAGCTAGTAGTGGAAAAACGAATTTTTGGAAAGCGGCGTAGTTCCATCAGACCCCGCTTGGCATAATCATCTGGATTTTATATTCTGTCGTGTGTTTTGGTTCTAGAGTGATTTTTACAAATATTCTAATTGTTTCTTTATATATGACTGTGTAAATAGTAAATGTATAATAAACAAAATAAACTAAACTACCTCGTCTTATATTTTGTATCTACATTCGTTTGCCTTTATATATTGAGCACAATATTACTTTCTTTCCTTCCCTTGCCATACCATTTCCATTACTTTCTTAATTATTTCTCTCTTAGTTTCTTCTGTGTATTTCCAATGCTCTCCTTGTGTTGCATCAGTGCCTGACGCTTTTCCCATTTTAAATATCTTAAAGCTTTGTCCAATTCTGCTTTTATATTCCTCCTTCCCTTATTCCTTTTCTTCGATTCTTTCTATATGTACTATGTGCTTTTCTTATTTTCCTTCTAGCATACTTATCATGTGGTTTTCCATTTTTTTTATCCATTTTTGACATCTGTCATTTTCCCGTTTTTCTTCTCCTATTTGCAAACTCCCATGCTTGTCCTTCATTCCTGATTTTTTTATCTTCTGTTTGATCGTTTCTCTATATTCTATTTTTTTCTTCTCACATCCTTTTTTAAATTCTGCTCTTGTCTTTTTATATTCATCTATATATATTTTTGATTTTCTCTATTTTCTAATTCCGTTTCTTATTTCTTTTTTTTGCTCTCACGCATTTCACATTCTACGGTTTTTACACCATATTTCGTATTTCCTATTTTGAAACATTTCTTTTTCGTTGCCTTCTCTATTTTCTCTATCCTAAGCAGCACAAAATATTATGTAAATATTGGTAAATAATGTTAATCAAACATTTAAATGTTAAATTAATATATTTAAAATATTTAAATTAAGTTATCTAATAATACTTTCTGAACATTTAAAAATGATATTTATACAACATTGTAAATTAAACAATAATATTAAATCAATTTACAAAAAAATGAAAATATATATTTTTATACTTGTTTATGTTTACAAAAGAACATTATTAATACATAAGTAATATCAATACTATTTATTACATAATACAAATACACAAATTGATAAGTATTGTAACATAACATATAAATACTACAAACTACAAAATAAAATATTAAATTATGATCAAAGTTTAGATTTCCTCTTCAATCAAATCAATCCTGCAAGTAAAATGTATTAATTTTGTAATTATTAGGCAACACAAATCTATCCAAATATTGAAATTCATAAGACTGAGCGAGTCTTTATCAAAACTGATAGAGTTTTTATAATATTCAAAACTGTATTTTAATATGGAGAAAAATTTTGCATCTGAGATAAAAAAAATAGAAACAAATTTAATATTTTGTTAAAATTCAATTGTACAAACAAACCTAATACAATAAGTACGGTAATAGCAATTATACAATAATTCAATATCTTAAGAACAGCATACTTGTTATTGGTTGTGTTGTTGTGATTACATCTGGTTAATTTTTTCCTACATGCGCTTTTGCTGTTGATAAAAACAGGGAAGCCGAATTTTTTTTTCCTCTTTGGTAACGTTGGGAAACCGTTTTTTGTTGCTACTAAAATGTATGTACAAATATAATAAGTACATAACATATTTAATTGAGTTTTTACATAAATAAATTAAATTTTGCAGTATACTTTTGATTATGGTATGGTCACCAAAGAAAAAGAAATGGTTTGTGAAAAGACAGAAATAAAAAAAGTTAACTAAGGGTTGCTTAGCAAATCCTAAATGCATTTATTTGAATCAGATACACTTATGATACAAAATTGACAAATTACTTATTAAATAAAATTGATAACAAAACATACATATTACTGTTTGTCCTGTTCTTGGTTTGATTGTTTGTCCTCTTCCTGCACTTTTATTTGTTTAGTTGTTTGTCCTGCTCCTGCACTTTTGCTTGACCTCATTCGATTTATTTCACACTAACAAAAACACCCACCTTAGGGATCGTATACATACTGACCGATGGTAAGATACAAAATAGTTAAAATACAAACACAACTTAACGCTTGATGCATTTCTCCTTTTTATGGATTTAAGAGGATTTACAAAACAAAGATTTGCTAGCCCTCGGCTACGTATTATGAGTAATTATACCTGCTTTGGTGAAAATAGCAAAGGATAATATATATATATATATATATATTCTTAATATTTACCAAACATTTTTTTTATATACATCACAAATGCTTAGATAAATATTTACTAAACATTTCTTCAAGATATATTTGTTTTTCGCTAATTTTAAATAAAAATATAATATTTCTTAATTGCTGTAGAATAAATATTTTTAAATAATCATACATAAATATTTTTTTACAATTCCTGTAAATGTTATAAATAATGGTATACCAAATATTTCTTAAATGTGAATCTTTACGGAAAAATATTTAACACAAATTTTCAACAGACAAATACTTCATGCTGCTTGGAATTATACTCCTTAAGTCCTCTTTCACCTCTCTTGCTGCTTTCTGATCTTCTTTTTATTTTTTCCATATATCTTTCCTTACTTTCTTCCGTCCATATTTTTATTTCTCCCCATTTTGTAATTTATTCGTGAAAATTAACCAAAATGAAACAAATTGCATTTTGGAGCCTGAGTCTCCCAAATCAACAGTTCCAATAGTGAAATCTTAGCGCAGTTTTCTTTTGCGTTTCTGTAGTGTATTTGCGGATATCTAAATTGTTAACTTATAATAACTGTGTAACTTATTTTATTTGATCTCGAGATAAGTTTGTTTAATATATTCATAAGTTTATAAACGAAGGATTTTTGTTATCCAAGTTAAAGGAAAATGAGCGAATGAAATCTCACGAGCACCATGCAGAGAAAGTAATCAAAAACCAAATTACAAAAATCAATCACGTTACATAACCCATACCTTTCTCTGGGGCAAATTATTTTTAAAAGCAAAAACGGTGTTGCAATTTCAAAAGGTTGTGATTTTAATTCAATTATACACGTTTTAAAGTTAAATGTCTACACCTGAAAAACACAAGTGTTGCACGTATATTTTTCAAAAACAAAAAAAATAAATTAATTAATTTATTCATATGCCTAACTTTTACCTCCGCGTAGTTAGCTATGGAAAAACAATTATTGTTTTGTTGTCAAACATGGCAGATAATGAGCAAGTCAGCAAAACAGTAATTATTTTCCATAGCTATCTACGCTGAGGTAAAAGTTTATTCGCATAATTCGATTGTTTAAAAAAGACCTAATTATCACAAAAATGCTATAGGTAACCTTAATACAGTTTGATACAGAATTAAGTCCTGGACTTGATAACACTTACAATGTCCCATTAAAAAAAATTCTTTATCCGACATTGAAAATGCGAATGTTTGGTACGGAATGTTGAATACCCTGCATAAAAGTAGATAACAAAAATTTCAAAAATGTAAGCTTTGGATAATTTTGTTAAATATGAGGATTAAATTTTGAAAAACTTAAAAATATAATATTCCAAAACTAGTTACGCAGGAAGTACGTAGTCAAAACTCACAAAAACTATTATATACGCATAGGACATTATACATAAAATGCGTTTAGAATTTCACGCCGAATCTAAAAATAAAATGATATATTCCACGTTCTATTTAAAATAAGCAAGTTGACAAAAACTTCCTGTTAAACCGATAGGTGACAAGAAGAAAAAATTATTTAAAAAAAAAGAAGACCTGAAACCAAACTTACCCCAAAATTTTTAAAACCGTGTCTAAATTACATCCCAATAAACTTTTAATGGACAAATAACCCTGTATAGAATTTAGAAAAAGGTACGACAAGGTAGAAGGTAGAGAAACGATGTGTAGCTCATCAATCTGATAAGAAATTATTTTTAAACTATAACTAAATGCATTGCAGCTTGAATAAGATTCCCAAAAATATTTAAAAACCCTTCAACGCTCTTTAGAGGGACATCTACGTACTGAACATTTAAACATTTCTTAAAACTATGTTAGCTTAGTAAGATACAATTCTGAATAGAATAGAAACAGTTCTCGAGATTTTTTTCATTTGTATTTTAACTTATTACATGTTTGTACTCCTGTTTAAAATATAATTAGTAAGTTGTTTCCTAAATTAATAATTAGGCCTCGTTTCCCAAATTAATAATTGGGCCCCCTTTCATCGGACTTTAAAAATTTACAGTCTTATAGGCAAATATACAAGTGCCTGGGGATTATTTTCTCTAGGCGAACCTTAATTAAAAGGGCTAAGTTTCTATCACGATTTGAAGAATTCACAGCAGTTTATTTGAAGATGCACTTTTGTTACATTAATTTGTCCGTCTTAACTTCAAAGGAAAAACAAATATTATTCTTTATGAGCGGAAAAGGTGAAAATTAATGCGGAAGAAAACTAAAATCGAAATGGTACCCTAAAAGTTCGATGACAGAAGCGACCTGTTTAAATTTAAATAATCCTTCATCAAGTTTAAAATATAAATAATCCTATTACAATGTTAAAAGTAATGGAAGATGCCGTTCAAGACACCATTATTTTGCTGACTTTGTCGAATGGGACAATATGTTAGGAAATAACAACCAAATACCGTATACGGCGCAAGATTGTGGGATAAATAATGTAAGTAATAATCTTTTGACAAAAAACACACTCACACCATCGTAATAAAATTGAAAACAATATGAAAGGGTGTAACGCTCGGTTGTATGCGGAATGTATGTATCCGTTTAACAAAGTCATAGCAAATGGATCAAAGTGGGATTGAGCGGAGAACTGCAATTTGACCCCGTCGTTAAATTTATGGGTAAGGGTCAATGTCTTACTTTAACAGAAAACAAATGGAAAACGCTAATTTGTTATAAAGCCGTTATAACAAATACCTTTGCGGGTACGGTAGTACTCCATCGTATCTCGAAGTTTGCGGTATCAAAATAACAAGCGGATGGATGGATAAAGTTCGGAAGGTTTTGAGGTTGCAGAGAGGCAAAGAATCTATTTATTTAGCGGACAATTCAGGATGAAATTAAGGCGTGAAAGTCATTTCAATAAAGCTAAATAAAACTTGGATAGGCCGGGCGAGGCGTTGACCAAAACCGTTGAAAACCAGGGTAGTGTTCTATGATTTGATACCTCTACCTAAAGAAATCCTTACGAAGATCTGTAATTGCAATTTTAAAGAATTTAATAAATTTAACTGAATTTCAAACAAAATACTTACTTCCTCTAATTAATATATGTCCAGTAGCACTATAAAAATAGTTTAATAGATCGTAGCTGGAGAACAATTATTAAACCACGTTTAATTTTATATGAAAAGTAAATTTAGAGTTTAATGTCGAGATTAAGAGATTTAGAAAGGATTCAATTAAAAACAAGATATTTAATCAATTCAATGCAGACCACATATTTGACGATATTCTTTCACTCGTTCATAGAATTTACAAACACATTAGTCACTTATCACACACAAAGGTCGTATACATTTTGCAGCTGTTTTATTTGCTCCACTTTAAAGAATGAAAGACATGGTCAAAAATATTTGCAAGGAAGCCAAACATTACTTCAAGTCATTAAATACTTTAACCTGTTATCTTTGGACAAATTATTAAAATTGTTTTTCAATTGCATCAAAGAAAACTGTTTTCAGAAGTTAATGCAAACCATATATTTTCACCAAAGTAAGTTTTTTAAATCACTACTTTTATTTAAGTTTTAAAAAAATATTTTGTGGGGGTCAGAGGGTCGGTCGTTCACATGTTAAAAAAAATACTACTACAATTTTTATTAAAACATTTTTATGATAGGATTATATCGTACATAATTAAAAATGAAACTAAAAGTGGCGTTACTAATCAATTTTACAGAAGGTGTGTTTGAAAATTATTTTGTGCAACTAGAAAATAGTCACAATAGTAATTTTATTTGATAATATTCTTAATTGTACTCAATTTTTGTACATATAGAGACGGAGTTATAATTTCGATTAATTATGTTGAACATATTTAAATATACTTAGTTTGTAAATTTCCGTATCAGTGAAATGACAACCAACAATACATGGTTCTTGATGTGTCATAGTTGTATGTCACAATAAAGTAAGTGAATGTGCTCGTAATAATTGAACTTTAAAGCTTATATTGAAGTAAGATGGGGAAAATTTAAAAATCTAATTTTAAATTAATTATAGAACACTGTTATTGTTACTTTATTGGTTTTGTTTAATAAAATTATTAACAGAAATTATTTTAATACATAATGTAACATTATCTTAAAGTACCTCTCAATCATTTAATTATTATATATTAAATAAATAATTAATAAATTAAATATTTATTGGTTTCGTGATTATTAAGTCTGACCACAAGTATGATAAAATAAGCTGACACACGATTTCATTTAAAACTTTATTCTAACATGACGTCATATAAACGATGATGACGTCACTGATATAGGCACTATATTCCTTATTATGTTTTACTTGTTTTCTATAGTATAATTGAAAATACAAATTAAGCAAAAACCTGAAAATTAGTTAATACTTGAACCGATTATTTAAGCTAGCGGTACAAATTCTTTATCAAAATTGCTGGGGGAGTTTGTTCGGATTAATAATAGGTAATAATTATGATTATACAATAATGAAAATGTTCCATGCAAATAAATAAATAAAATGATAATAGCAAATTAAATTTAACAAGATATTAACTTAATATTCAGTTAAAGAAGATGTCAAATATAACTAACTACTTCAATTAAATTTGATGCTTTTAAACCTTTTCTACCAAATTCTTTTTGTCTGAGTAAGGAAATGACATTGCGTTTCAGAATAAATATGTATTTATTACAAAACTTTTAATCAACGTAGGATCAAACTAAAAGAAAATTTAATTTTAAAATTGTTTTTTTATTATACTCTCAATAAAGTATTTTATTATTTGTCTTTTTTTAAAACTGTTAACGGTTTACCAGCTTTAAACTATTATTTATTAATATATGTATGTATCCTAGGCGTAGGTATCTATATAAAAAATATGTTTTTATGATGTGATGATCCTATTTAGTTCCTTGCTTTAATGGTAATTTTTTACGAAAGTGATTACACAGCAAAATTTAATTTAAATTCATACTTAGTGTCAGTTACATTTGGAATGCGACTAACTCGTACTTGGACATCTGTTTTACTTTTTTGCACACGTACGCGAATATGAAAGCAAAAATAATTGACTAACTGACTAAAAATAAAAAGTAGAATTTATTAAGGTCTATAAGTTAATAAATTTTTTGCACGATTGATCATTTTGACTGTTTACCGTGACAGATTTTACGTCAGTAGGTGACATTTACTAGCAACTCGACGGTAAGTAATCCAACTCGACGGTAAGTAATCCAACTCGACGGTAAGTAATTCACTTACCGTCGAGTTAAAATCTCTTAATTTTAATTTGTTTTTTGAAAGAATAAAGGAAACTAACGAATTTAATCATTGAATATTCTGCCCAGAGGCTTCCAGGAGCTTTCAACTGCATATGTCTTTGAACGAAATATGCCAATAGAGTCTTTTCATCGATTCTTAAATTCTTGCCTTCGCACCATTTTTTAAAACTTTGGTAGGTATTTTGATAACGGATTTTAGATTTTCAGGAATAATTGCGGAACACCCTTCTTCCCAAGCCCGTTCAATTTCTTCAAATTCACTTTCGCTCATATTTTAATTTATGATAATCAAAATTGTACTTAAAATTATTGACAACTAAATAAAAACTCAATTCTCCATTGTTGTTATGCACCCTAGTTACTACCTAACAACCAAAGTATCTATCTTGATAAAATGAATGAAACTAGTCAATATGACGAAAATGTTTAATTTTATAATTTATAATGGTATCAATCGTGCAAAAAGCGTTATAAGCATGTCGAACGTTAAGGATAACCGATCTCAGACAATAGTTGAGAGTCGCTCGCTCCTCCTCCAAACAATTGTCTTCGATCGGTATAAACCTACCGTTCTCCATACTTAATATACTAATTTGTAATGGGAAAAAGTGGCATAATTCAAAATTAAATTATACAGTAATGATTTTTGAGGGTTCTGAAAAACTGGAAAAGATTTAAATTAAATTAACAGAAAGTTTCAAAAGCTTTATAAGACAAGCTATACGCGACCGGAGTAAAAAAAAAAGCAATGGCAGAGGTAATATTAAGGCAATTAAGAAAAATCTTAAAAACTTTCCAAAGTTTAAAGAAATAATTAATCACATCAGTGAAGCGAATCGAATTGCACACAGTTGAAGAAGTTGCGTTAATTAATAGCTTGGGTTATGTGCTTGGGTATAGAATGAACATAAAAAGATAAATAAACTATTCTTAAATTTTTATCAAATACTTCAATACTTTTCGTCGAAATAATCTTTATTTGTTCAAGCATTTAACAGTGATTATTTGACCAATTATATTGAATTTGCGTACGTACTTTTCCAGGCTTAAGAATACGTATACTTTATTATTAATAATTAATATTTTCAACTAAATTATGTTTACTTGTTCTCGATTATTAAAAATACAGGGTGTCTTTAGCTGAGTGCCCATTAGAAATATCTGGAGAACCGTGATAGCGAAAAAATCAGAATTTGTTATGCAGCCATTTGTGACCAAGATCTATTGTTTTAAAATATTTTCAAAATGGCATCACTTCCGGAAGTACCGGAAGTTGATGACAACTGTTTTTAAATGTAATGACTATGATTTTATTTTCTTTTATGATTCCAAGTTGAATTTTAGGTCAACTTTATGTAAGGTACTTCTAACCTAAAATGTCAACTTTCGGTGATAAAGATTGTTCTATGTCAAAATTGGCAAAAATCATCTATGTACAAAAAAATTGTAGCAGTGGAACTAACAAAGATAGATTAGTGAAGGCAAAACATTGCACTTCATTCTTCTCGATCTCAATCTTGATAATTATCTACAGGGTGGTGTAAAAAGTGAATTGAATTAGGTCAATACAAACATGCCAAAAAAGTCATTTCATTTAAATGGGACACTCCATATTTAATTACATGTGTTGAGAGATCATTCTTTTCTGCATTGAATAATGTAACATTCTTCAATTCTTACAATACAATTTTATTTTAATTTAATTCTATTGTAAGAAAGTTGACATTTTAGGTTAGAAGTACCTTACATAAAGTTGACCTAAAATTCAACTTGGAATCATAAATGAAAATAAAAACATAGTCATTACATTTAAAAAAACAAATTGTCAACAACTTCCGGTACTTCCGAAAGTGACGCCATTTTGGAAATATTTGAAAACAATAGATCTTGGTCATAAATGGCTGCATACCAAATTCTGATTTTCTCGTTATCACGGTTCTCCAAATATTTCTAATGGGCACTCAGCTAAAGGCACCCTGTATATAGGTATTCATAAACACTATTGTGTCTGCTGCGGGTATCGAAACTATGCTGAACAAGGAGGACTAATTTCAATAAAAAACAAGTGTAGCCAAAAATTTTAATGATAACTGCTTAAATTAATCGACCTATGTACGTAGACGCATAAATTAAAAGAATTTGTTATTCTTTAATAATTTAATTACTAGTTGGATGTGCTGTGTAGAAGCTTGCCAGGTTGATATTCAACAAAATACTATACTGAAACGCCAAAGTAAACAATGTATGTAAGTGGATAATGAACAGACATACAGCACCCTTAGGATAACTGATTTATCAACAAGATTTTTGGAAACAGTATCTGTGTTTTCACTTTTACTAGAATAGATATTACAAACGGTGACACGACATATCGTAACGCAACATTTTGTAACCACACAAATGGCAACGTACAAATCGTATCATCGACAGTTCGAAACGGCAAAACAATTCACTATTCGTAACTGCATAATTGGTAACGTCAAGACTTTAATCCTTTGTTTATTTTACTTTAACTAAATTTGAATTTTTAAGTAGAAACGCGGGAACATAACAAACTCATCCAATTGAATAATTTATTATTAAAATAAATTATTATTATTATTATTCATTATTGTTTAAATTTATATTAGCGTACATACCCCCAGAATTTATGTGCTTGAAGAATGGCGCGGAATTGACGTGAAACACTACAGTCTCTATAGTCCAGTGCATTCAGGAATTGACCTACCATTTTTGTATAACTCTAAGTTTACGCACTCCTAAAACTAACCCTTTTGCCGCCATCTTGGATTTGGTGTTTTTTTTACTATTTTTTTATCTCGCGTTCCTGATTATCCCACAGTTATAAACTTGCATTTCGTCGTAATCCAACTTGTCCCGCCGCACAGTGGGACCGATTCCTTAAAAGCTGGTCAACAGTCACAAAATCAAGTTTAATTTGTAAGATTCAGAGTACATAGGGGATAGAGAAATGTTTAAAGAGTATAATGGAACATTTTATAAGGGCTAGTGAAGTATATCTGACATTATATGCCAGTACAAAAGAGACATTTGTGCAAGTAATAGCTCGATCGTTTAAACTCATATTCAAGCGCCATATTCAAAAATGCAGTAAATCGTACATTTGGTCTTTCTTAATTCTGCAAAATGGAGGTTTTAGATTAAAGAAAGTAGTTTATTATTATATGCGTCAAAAAGTGTAACGGATACAAATAAATTAATACTTAAACAATGTCTAAAGTACAAAAAAAGGGAAAAATTATGTGCAATAAATGTTGAAAAATAGAAAAACAGTTAATTGCTCCGCAATGTTCGGTAACGAAACAAGTTTTAAAATAAAATTTATACTCTTATGTAACAAAATTATTAACAATCAGCTGCCACTAAGTGCCACTCCGCGTTTAGTGCACATTTGAATTTAACAAATCACAAATTCATATTATCTAATCAGCGTCCCCGAATAGCAAGTTTCAAGCAAATCCGGCCGATTTCGCAAATTTTGTCCGCCATATAGGATCCGCTATTTTGTATTTTTACAGTTTTGACTTCAGATTCGTAATCAGGTACCCCAAAACCCCCGAATAACAAGTTTCAAGCGAATTCAGACGATGTCGAACATTTGTCAACCATATTGGATCCAAATTTTGTCTTTTTACAATTTTGATTCGTAATCAGCGACCCCAAAAACCCCCAATAACAAGTTTGGATCCGCCATTTTGTTTTTTTACAATTTTCATTTCAGATTCGTTATCAGCGACCCCAAAAACCCTTATCTACATTTCAAATAGAATGGACTACGTTTTCGACTTTTCACCAGCTTTTCGGTAATCGGCCCCATTGTGCGCTGTTCATTTATTAAAATAAAAGGTTGTTTAAATGTATTTATTTGTTCAATAAAAATTTTGTTGGAGTGGATTGTTATTTAAAAATGAACATTTTGATGGGTTTTAATGATGACTTTATTCTTTCCAAATATAATTCAATTACACTATTGCCATTTGTTAATAATTTTTTGGTACATTAAGAAATTCCATTTTTAACGTAGAACTGTGTTAATATTGAAAACAATTAATACTTCGACAGGTTTACCTTTGAAAATCTTTCTGGTTTTCCGAACTTCATTCCCGCACCACCTTTGAGGTTGAGTTCAAACGGCGCGTTTTTTTCTTTTCAAGTGGTTTCACGATAGGCTTACTCACAATTTTCACTTTTTCTTTAGTGAATTTTTACCCTATCATGATATTGATAGCCATTGTCATTTTCATTTTCAGATCATGCGTTTGTTTTTCTTTAATGAAGTGGTTGATCTTGGTAAAGGTACCATCGTTGGAAGTTTGTCATCAACTTTGTCGTCCTCGGTCATCGAGTCTTCTACATCTTCTTTCTCGGTCGTGTAGGTTTCTCCACAGCAAATCTTGCACAAAACAGAACATTTCAAATCTGCTTTTCGACATCCAAAGCCCTGCTACAGTTGGTTGTAAATAAAATGCATATTTAATCAACTATCTGAAAACTAATTGTATAAATTCGTTTCTTTCAAAAAGGTGTTCCGCAAGGATCCGTCGTGGGATCATTACAGGGTGTCCCGATAAGGATACCCGGAGCGGCCGTATCTCGGCAATGGTAAGGCCTAGAGGCTTGGAAAAAAAATCCTTCATATATAAAGTGGCCAAGAGAAAAAGCTGGAATTTTTTGAAGTTCGTCAATTGCGACCCTTTTGCAAGGGTGCCGAATGCTATCAAAGGAACATAAACATCATGCATCTCGGAAAGTTGGTCAATAAGCCCCAACTTTGAAGGTATAGTTTTATTGCTTGTGTTACACGGCATCATTTTGTTTTATGACATTTTTCCGTATCTGTCATAATAAGGGGGGGAGGTCAAATCATTTTTCAGTGTTTGAATTGCAATATCTTCTGAACTATTGAAGCTACTAAAATATTTTTAATGTCGTTTGAAAGAGAATTGTATGGTATTTTAAGAAAATATTTTTGTTAAATCATCTATTTTAAAGCATACAAACTAGAGGGCGTTATCGACAACAATTACATATTTTTGTAATTTTTGGAAAAAAGTTGAATAGAACGGTAGTGTTTTATTTACAGTTTCTTAGCCATTATGTGGTCAGCTATATTTTAGTGAAAACCGCATGGCGATATCTCCGAATCCGTTCTCGATTTATAGGGGAAAATCTAGGAAATTAAACTACCTCAATTGGATAAAGTTACCTTAGCGAGAAATACAAGCCGTTACTATGGTAACGCTACTTTAAATATATTTGACATTCGTCAAAGTTAAGTCCTGATAGTTTCTGTCACTTAGATTACCTCTTAAATCAATTTTTGAAACAATATGACATTTACTAACGCTGGAAGCGTATGATATATTACGAATACATTTTCAATGTTTCGAAAATGTTGCAATTGCGGCCCGACAATATGTAGTACAATTTCACAAAGAAACATTTTTTCTGGAGAATTATTTTCAAGATTAGCTAGGCGATTACGGGAGACTGGTAATGTGCAGCCATTCAAGCAGATGTAAAAGTCGTAAAAGATGTACGGAGGAAAACATTACTAACGTTTTTGGCCTATGTGCATTACGATGCATTACATTGAAAATATGTTCTAACATATCATACGCTTCCGCGTTAGTAAATGTCATAGTGTTTCAAAAATTGATTTAGAGGTAACCTAAGTGCCAGAAACTATCAGACTTTACTTTTGACAAATGTCAAATATATTTAAAATAGCGTTACCATAGTAACGGTTTATATTTCTCGCTAAGGTAACTTTTCCGATTAAGGTAGTTCAATTTCCTAGATTTTCCCCTATAAATCGAGAACGGATGAAGATATCGCCATGCCGTTTTTACTAAAATATAGCTGACTACATAGAGGCTAAGAATCTGTGAATAAAACACTACCGTTCTATTTAACTTTTTCCCAAAAATCACAAAAATATGTAATTGTTGTTGATAACGCCCTCTAGTTTGTATGTTTCAAACTAGATTATTTAACAAAAATATTTTCTTAAAAGACCATAAAATTCTCTTTCAAACGATATCAAAAATATTTCAATAGCTTCAATGGTTCAGAAGATATTGCAATTCAAACACTGAAAAATGATTTGACCTCCCCCTCCTTTATTATGACAGATACGAAAAAATGTCAAGACAAAATGATGCCGTATAACACAAGCAATAAAACTATACCTTCAAAGTTGGGGCTTATCGTCCAACTTTCCGAGATAGCATCAAGTTTATGTCCCTTCATAGCATTTGCGCCACCTTGCGGTCGATTGACAAACTTCAAAATAATTTCCAGCCTTTTCTCTTGGCCACTTTATCTATAAGGATTTTTCCAAGCCTCTAGGTCTTACCATTGCCGAGATACGGCCGCTCCGTATCCTATCGGGACACCCGTAATGATCCCACGACGGATTTTTCCAAACTTCAGGCCTTACCATTGTTGAGATACGGCCGCTCCTTATCCGGAGTATATCTACACGATATAATGTCCAGAAGTATGCGTGGTATCGGTTCCTGATTGGTTGTCATTGGCTCCAAGTGCATTTATTTTTGCACCAATGATATGTTGGAAGGGTATGTTGCCTCACTGCTGAGCTCGTGGGAGGTGAACGCAATAACATAGGAACTTTGCGCGTCGATTTACGAGCGAGCGAGAAATGGTTATATCAAAATAATTTTTATTAATGCTTCTAAATTCTACTTTATCTTTAATAAAGTTATTTTACAAAAAGCGTCAGGTGGACTGGAAAAAAGATAGGAGCCTAAAAGGAAAAAAACCTTTTTTTTTAAGTCGTTCTGTCGAAAAATGTGTGCTTCTTTGCAAGTTTAACTTCTTTCATGAATCAGGAAAAAGAATTCTAGCAATACACCCAATTAAAGAATTATTGATACAGTAATCAATATTAAATCTTTTCTTTTTTAGTGAATACACCGTAACCGACGTAAAAGTTTCGAACTTTGATCTCCTTTATCGGTTGTGTATTTCTTTGTAGCTTATCAAATTATTTTGACCTTTGTCTAGGAAAGGATCAAAGGTGGTGGTTCAAGAAAACACCATGTTCATTATTATTGCCTAACAATCAAACTGTCGCCGGAATAATAAACACGGTGTTTTCTTCTAACATCTCCTATAATAGTAAAGTTCTCACGCGCTCGAAAGTGCTTTAAAAATTGATTCTGTAGGCATTTAAAGACTAAAAGCTAAAACCTGCGGTGGGTCGTCCTTTGAACCGCAGAATTTTCTAATATGGCAACCGCTACCTACTTTTGGCTTTCCACCATTCCTTCCTGAATTCTTCGAGAGAAAAGACATTTCCTACGCGATTAAAGGTTCCAACAGATGATACGACCCGTCATTTCCATAAATCGCGATAAAACTGAAGACGTAATTGACTTCGAGGCTTTTGTGTTGTGTGCTGACACGCCACGCGTTAATAAATCAGCAGGATTGTCAGCAGATTTAACATAATTCCAACAACCTTCGTTTGTCAAATCGTGTATTTCATTTACCCTATTAGCAATAAATACTTTACATCGCTTAGGATCACCTTTTAACCAAGATAAAACAATAGTCCGAATCAGTCCAATAGTATATTGTTGATGTATTAATTTTTATAGATTGTAATACGGTAGCAAGTAAATTAGCTAATAGAGTAGCACCACATAACTCCAATTACGGTAGAGTGACCTGTTTCAGCGGCGCTACGCGAGATTTAGCATAAAATTTTACAAATCGCTCGATCATCGAAATCGTTTAAAATACATTTTAAATATACTACTGCACCATAAGCGGAGATGGATGCATCACAAAATCCGTGAATCTCTATATTGACTTTTATAGGCGTTAAGACATGTCGTGGAATTACTAAATCGTTTAACAGTGGTAAATCTGATTGAAATTGTAACCAAATATTTTGAATGTCAGCAGGTACTGTTCATCCCAACCCGTACCGGGTTTGCCATAGTTTCTGAATAATTAATTTAGCAGTTACTATTACTGGTCCTATAGAAATTGTATTCAACTCTAGATTATCGTTAATATAAAATTGTGGCAATAGATCAACCTGGTTTGTAAGCCATTTGAGTAACTCAAAACCACCTTTCTTTAAAATTATTGTAACATCGCGTTGTATTTGCAACAACTGTTCAATAGAATCGCTTCCTGTTAACAAATCGTCTACATAAAAATCAGGTTTGATTATATTACTTGCTAATGGAAATTGATTATTATAATCTTTTGCTAATTGATGTAAGCATCTTACAACAAGAAAACTAGCAGATGCTGTTCCGTAGGTGACGGTGTTTAAACCATAACATTTTAATGGATTCTCGGAATTTGATCATAAAATATTTTTTGCATAGCTCTATCATGTTCATGTACTAAAACTTGTCTATACATTTTTGAAATGTCACCAGCAATTACGTAATTATGCATTCAGAAACCTCAGAATTATTGAAAATAAATCTTCTTGTATAACTGGAGTTAACGTGTTGAATATCATTTAAGGATAGACCACTGGTAGTTTTCATGGAAGCATCAAATACAACTCTAACCTTTGTTGTCAAATTTGAATCTTTAATTATTGCATGATGAGGTAAATAACTGCTACAGTTATCATTATTGTTGAAATTCTTCATTGATTTTCTTATTATTTTTAATTTGTAGTAGTTTCCTTACATAGAAGGCCTTCTATGGGAGCTGGATGTATAACCAAAGAACTAAATTATTCTATAGTCGACGTTTCAACAACTAGATGTGTTGTCTTCATCAGGACGTCTGTATTTTTATTAGGTACAACAATTTTAATTAGTACAATTATACCCATTAAACATCTATAAGAAAGTGATAAAGCTATTTAAAATACTTACACAATACTAGTTTTTTATGTTTTGTTTTTTTCTTTTAGGAACAACATCATCAATTTAAAATCCAAACAATTATAAAATTTTCTATGATTGATAACATTCAAAGATTTATGTGAATAACTAAATCTATTTGAGAAATAAAAATTACGTTAAAATTTATGTAAGTAATGTATGAAATTATTATAAATAATTATGTCAATTAATGTATATAGTTCGATTTAAGTTTTAATTTTAATTTCTCAATTAAAATCAATTTATTTTATTTTTATTGTTATTATCATTTTATTTTTCTTTATTAAATGTTATCAATCATAAATTTTTTTATATGTTTATCTTTATTGGCAGATTGTTGTTTACGTTAGTTCATACACTTTAGTCTGGTTTTATAATTAGACACCGCATGCGTTAAGTCACAAAATAAATTAGCTTCTAAAGAGCAGACAGTCATGAACAATAATTAGCACTTACGTTAACATTCATCAGTTGAGTAATCAATAATGAATGCAGAGTATGTACACTCAATAAAAGAAAAAATGAGACAGTTGGGTCGGCAAAATTAAATGAGCATATCTACTTTAAGGATTAGTTTTACCTGACCATATCCATATTGTTTTACAATTCAACAACGAACATTTGTCAATATGAACGTTTATTCTTTGCTGATTCATTCACATATCCTAAAAGGCTTGTTTGCAATTTCAATAAATTTAGATAATAGAGATTTTAGAATTGTTTTGTTTAAATTGCCGTCGTATGACATTTATAAATCCGTTGCTCTTATTACTAAACAATTTTTTCTATTATTATTAATTTATATTTATACGATAAAGAAAGTGAAAAACGTAATAATGGGTATGATCTTTGAGCTGATTATGACTCTTCTTCAATGCACTGTCCCCCAGGCATTCAAGCATTGCAGAGTATTGTTCTAATTTTTTGGAACAGTGGTAAAAAAAATAAAAAACAGAAGTTTTTTAAATACAACATAAGACAATATTAAACAATCATCATTAAAAAATGTGAGACATTAGCAAATAATCTAGTTTTTATATCTATTTATTATTACTAAAAATTGAAAAAAATATTTCTAAATTAAGGAATTGTTTTCTGTGTTGACTTACAAATGCATGTAAATCAACATTTTCTATTCAAATTAGGGGCATACTCATTCGAAAACGGATTAAATATGCGCAACATAATTTTTCTGGATTTTGTATCCCCTGTAATTTCTGTTTATATTCTTATTTATCGGATAACATAACTAGGTATTACTTGTAAAAATTCATGTCAATGCAAATATTTTATGATCTGCAAAGAATATCGAACAGTCTGACAATAGTAGTTTTGAAATGAGTTCTTGTGTAAATTGGGCGTTTTTTTAGCACGAGTGGGTCTTTTCAAAACGCGAGTGAAATAATTTTAAACTACTGAACAATGTTACTTTGATGTTTCAATAAAGAAAACAATCAATTCTATTTTTAAGCAAGGTCTTTACAATTATATATAGTATATACAGTCAGTAAATACACAATAATGAAGGAGAAGATGAAGAAGGAGATAAACTAATCAATGGGTGTGGCCTCCTTGGTTTTGGCTACATTCTTGCAAACGAGTGGGTATTGATGTTACAAGACGGTTTTTAAATAATCCACATCAATTGTCCCCCAGGCATTTTCAATCGCTGCTGTTAATTCGGTTTCTATTTTTGTGGGATAATGTTTATTCCTTGCTGTTCCTTAAATTGTATTCACCATTCGTCCCCAAACATTTTCTATTATGTTGAAATCTGGACTTTTAAGCTGGCCAGGCAACACACGTAAATTGCGTAACTCCTTACCCAGTTTCGAACAATGGCGGCTGTGTGAATAGGAGCATTATCCTAGAAACAATAAAAACTTATCAATCAAAATAATAATTTTAAATCAAGAAAAACGAGTTTAATGATATATTCAAACAAAAATCAAAATATACTTAATAACTATTTAAAAAAAACCTATTTGGTAAAAAGTTAATAAACGATAAACAGTAAACAAACCTTTCTATACATAAGAATACTTACATGTTGAAAAATGTAATCTTCCTCTGGATAGAGATTTTTTGAACTGATGGCACCATAATATTTTTGCAAAATGTTCAAATATCTGTCAGCATTTAAACGACCATCGATGACCGAACATACTCCTGGGCCTCTAGAGCTTATCGTATCACCACACATTTACAGAAAAATAGCCGTTACGTTTTTGTGTTGATGTAATCAGCCTCATACCGATTTCTTTTGGAGTTCGGTACACTTTCACTGGACCATCGTTAAAACTTTTAAAGGTTTTTTCATCACTGAAAATGACGTTGTTCCAAAACTGTAGAGCAATACGTAACTGAACGAAGCATTATTTGA
>JALBCR010004385.1:0-158815 GCA_030710515.1 Abscondita cerata | reverse complement strand
TGTTGTCTTCGTTCAGTTACGTATTGCTAAAATCGATTCAAGCCGTATAAATTTCATATCGGCAACACCTTGTATCCAGCCGACTCAGAGAGAAGATTAAATTACGCTCGATGGTTTTTAAGAGAAACTGACAACGATCCATATTTCTCGCGCAGAATTTTATTTACTGACGAGGCAAAATTTACCAATAACGGTGTATTTAATAGACACAATAATAACTATTGGTCTGAGAACAACCCTCATGTTACTGTTGACGAGATCAACATATTTTTTCAATAAATGTGTGGTGTGGCATCCTCGGTAGCAGAATAATTGGTCCGTTCTTTTACAATTACCATTTAAATGGAAGGCGATATTTAGAATTTCTTCAAAATGACTTGGAAGACATGTTAGATGAACTGCCATTAAATGTGGTACAAAATCTTACTCATTTCCAACATGATGGTGCTCCTGCTCATAATTTTAGAGCTGTTTCTGAATATCTTTCCGAACGTTTTCCGAGCTGGATCGGTAATTCAGGTCCTATTAATTGGCCGGCAAGAACACCTGATATCACACCTCTCGATTTTTTCTTGTGGGGAACCGTTAAAGACAGGGTGTACAAAGAAAAACCCAATAATGTAGAAGAATTAAAAGATAGAATTAGAAGAATTCGTCCTCGCAGTTTGGAAAAAGTGCATAGAGAGATGGTTAGAAGATGTCAAATGTGCATATTGGTTAACGGGGGCCATTTCGAACATTTAATATGAACTTTTATGTCTTTTGTACATTATTGAAATAGAACATAATTACAAACCATTAATAGTACCTACTTGTGGTATTATATTGTCAATATAAATTTTTGTTTCAAGTTTAACTAACTTGTAAATCATTTTGTTCCTTAATGGTATCAACAACACAATTTTGGGCATTTAAATAGAAATACAAGAGTAAAGTATATCGAACCTTATATCAATGAAATCGCAAAAACAAAAGCTATTTAATAAGATCACAGCCAACTATGATTGTCATTTAAAAAATGTAAGTTTGTGTTATATCTCGAAAATCAAGAGGGTTATGACATTTTGAGTAATTTTATCGAATTCTACGTAAAAATATGTATAAGATGTCATTTTAGTTCAGTTCTAAAGTAAGTAGTAGTGGAACAGGACAACATTAAAAAATCGACTGTTTTCAGTTTTTTCACAAAATTTCAAAAGTTGAAGACATATGTCAAATTTGAAAAAAGTTTAACATTTTGCTTGTAATTCTGCCCAACTTTCCTAATTTAACCTATTACCTATTTTGCATATTAAGAAAGTTACCCATGTTATGAGATAGATTATGGGCACCCTGTATATTGTAATTGATAAACAATACTAATTAATAACGCCTCTTTTAAGTACTAACTACTTGGGATTTGAATTTCAACGAAAAGTAAAAGTGCAAATGAGGAAAGCACACCAGATACAAAAAAAAATGGTGTTACGTTAACGGACTTATACTACGTGTTTACTATGAAACCACCCCATGTTACATTTTAATTTTTGTTAAAAAACGAGATTAGTTAAAAAGTTATAACAAAATCGTCAAAACATTTACTATGGTGTGTTTTCAAAAAAAAAATGTTTGGTGTTATTGAATTTTTATGACGTTTTATCTTAAAACTATGTATACTAGTAGAAAACGAGAACCTTGAAATAATGACAGTGTGTGATTATATGAATAATCAATATAGTGATCTCATATTTTAAGTTTGTTGCAATGTTGGTATACAAATATTGATTAAATGACTTATTAATTGTACAAACAAATAGCTCATCCACCATTGATTTAAATATTTTTAACATGTTGAACATGTAGTCTTTTTTAATTTTCCAAGCCATGATGTTATATATATTTCCCATTACAAAATTATTGTTACAACGCACAAAGCAAATTTACGATTTACACCCCAAAGCTATTATTAAGGCCACTAAATTAATCTGTGATTTGACACATGCATTTAGATAACATATACATAAATAAATGTTAATATCAAACAGTAACGTACCTCTTGATTCTCCTTGAAGTGATGTAACAGAAGGACTTGAACTACAAGATGACGATGATAGCGTTGATCTTTGCGAAATTACACCGTTCTCGGGCTCGCCTGGAAACAAATTCGATCATTAAATATGAAAAATAAGGATTCGGAATAGATTGATTATAACATGAATAGAACGCGATTGATTTAAATGAAAATATAAGAACTCGGCGGCGGCCGCAATGAATAAAAAAATTTTCGATTATCCTAGCAACATGAAGGTTAACGAGTATTAAAATTTATGCGTCTGAAATTGTAGATAACATTCGAATTTCTAGATCGATTTTGTCATATTTAAAATTAAAGAAATGCTAACTTAGCAATTCGTTTCGACGCTGAAGAATTTACCATAAATTGACGTAACGTTTACAACAATAATTTCTAAGTAAGTAATGAGATAATGGATCACATCCTAAAGCATTGTGTGTAAATAGCGACACGATGCATTTAATTGCATACATATATGCATTTGAAAGTCAGATAAATGACGTAGTACTTTATGAAAATAAAATAAAAAAGTTTTTGAAATCGTGCGACATTAATATTCGTACGACTTACGAAAATAAATAAAATATTTTGACTTGTTTACATTTATTTTACACGATACCAGATTTGATTTGTCGAACGTCTATGTGTGTTTTTATTATTTATGATGACATTTTTATTAGTATGTTGATGTAAAATAGAAGCTAATTAAAGCTTAATTTACCCAATCATTCTTATTAAGTGATTAAGTGCATTACTAAGATTTACTTAGCGAATTGAAGTAATTATAATGAATAAAGTACTTGAATTTTAAACTAACCGCTTTAATAGAAATTCAGATGGTGACAGATATGTTTACATAATAATTATTTAATGTACTTAATTTGAAAAATAGAATGTCGACTGCTCATACTGACTTAAATCTAGAATTTTTTTCAAAAAGTAAAAAAAATTAGTTGTAAAAGAAAAAGTTCAAATAAAAATGTACAAAATGAAAGAACGGAAAAGAAATCAATGTGTTCCAATTATAACTCTTGCTTGTAAAATTAATATTTTTAAAGTTACTGTTAAATCAAAAAATAGCGCGTGATCATAGTATCTCGGCATTAATGGAAATTGCCCATTTGAATAAAACTATTTTAAATTACAACATAATACAATTAAAAAATGTAAATAATTGTAATAAAATTGGAACAAAAAGAACGCTTTTTTAGACTAGAAGTTTTGAATTATTTGTAAAAATTGGTTTTTTGTAGTTGTATCTTTCAAGCGACATTAAAACGGCATATCTATTGAACTACTAGTATATTATTATGAATCTGATTTTTCGAGAATAAAACGCGACTATAACCCTCGAGAATTTCAAAATTTTAAAATAACACATGAAAACCAGTAATATACTCTTGGAAGAAAGATTGTATATTTCACTTGGAGTTAGATAACATAATTGTTTCGCTTTCAAAACCAACTAATATATTTTTTTAACTGCTAGTAAATTAATCTATTACCAAAAACAGGTATCTGGAATTTAGTTTCACACACCTATTCTTCTTAGCCCTCCAAAATCTTTAAACTATATACAGTTGTTTAAAACACTACGTGATACAAACATTTGCAAAATTTTTGCTCTAACTTAAAAAAATTATTCGTCGGTTTTCCAAAAATGTTTTAAGATTAATGTTTCACAAAAACAAGACTTCGTGTTTTGTCAAAATAATTTATTGGAAAAAAAAGTTCACACATATTCTAGAGGAAAACATCGAAAATGAATATTTTTCATAGTTTTTATTGTTAACATTCATAAATGGTGTAAACATCACTGTTTCCGTAATTTTCCATCCTGACTTGTAAACGTCAAATTAACATTGAAACGACAAACCTTGAAACATCATGATTACGTTACAATGCACACCCAAATCGTTCGCCCTTAAGGTACATTTTTCAATAAAAATCTTTATGCCATTTATAAATTACATAATTTCAATCAAAACGAAAAAAGCGATTAAGCTTTAATTTAGATTCAGAAACTGTTACTAATTACTTGTATCCTACTTTTACAATAACCTTGAAAAATAGAATTAATAATTTTAAAAACCATTGGCCAAAAAATTTAATACAAATCTTGTGCATTAGTTATTTTAAAGACCTCGCTCAATAATTAAAGCACTCCGCTCCTTGTCACGCTTCAAATGTAGATTTAGAAACCGTGTCGAATGAAAAAGTTTTCAACTGTGTTTTTTAACCTAAAACAAACTACTGCCCCTGGAAATGATGGAATTAGTTCTAAACTTCTGGTCGATTACTCATCCAAAATTTCACCTCCTCTAACATATCTGATCAACCTTTGCTTTGAAGAGGGTTACTTCCCATGTGTCTCTAAAATATTCAAAAAGTGTAAATTCTAGGGTTTTCAAAATTTAGAAAAGCACTTATTGTCAGAAAAACAATTTGGTTTTAGAAATAATGTGTCCACATCCGATGCTACATTTAATGTTATCAAAAATATAACAAAACATTTAGGTGTAGGGAAAAGGTGTTTAGTTCTCCTTGGACCAATAAAAGACAATCGATACGATTAAAGAAAAGCTGTTTAGTATTGGATTTAGAGGAATAAGTAAAATTCTTAGAATCCTACCTTGAAGGTAGATCCCAGGTAGTTTATTTATTTATTCGTATGGTACATTTTCATTATTGTATTGTAATGTAAGTCAGTATAAATCTGTATAGTGTTGTGACAAAACCGTGTGCAATTGTGGATTGGTTCGTCTTGGCAAAGCTTCAAGGTTTTTTCCCAGGTGATAAAAATAGAGAATGCTGTTAGTTTAAATATAGGCGTAAATGCAATTAAGTCATGGATAGATAGTAATTTGCGTAGTTTAAACATTAACAAAACTGTTGTGATGTTCTTCTCATTCAATTCTATGGGAGAACCTGTTATTTAGAGTAAACACCAAATTAAAGTAGAAAACCAGAATTGTAACCCAACATCACTTTGTGTTCTTGTAGTCCTCTACTATTACAAAGAGTACCTTAGTTCAGTTAATGATGGTATGTTTGGCTCTTATGCAATATATTGTAGGATACGGTATAATGTATTGGGAGCATTGTGCAGATAATTTGCTAAAACCTTTGAAAGTTTTTCATTAAAAAATTAAAAAAATTGCCAGAAAAGACCTTTTGACTAGCCGACGTTAGTCTTATATAAAGAATTCCAGATCCTTGATGTCAAACAGTTGCACAAAAACCACAAAATTATTTTCCAGTAAACTCAGACCATATGTATTATACTCATAGACAAGAATGACGAGTTTTACTGTAGCCAAGGTACAATTCAATAAAAGTCTCGAATCACTCCTGTTTTCCTCAAAACAACTTAGATGGTCGCAATTGCCAAGGTTTTGCCCACTACTATGTGGGTTTTAATTCATCAACTCAGTCTTGTAGATTTTACCAACTAAGTCTTGTCGATAGTCTTAGTAAAGCCCACACAATGTTAAATGAAACGTCGGAAATTGCGTCCAACTGGGTTTCTTTTCTTCTTCCTACTTCTACCTAGAAGGACTCGATAAGAGTGTACTTATCGGAAAAAAAAGTGTGACGTTCTATATTTTATTACACTGGGTTCTAAGACGTGAAGTAATAAATAATTTTTTCACTACTAGCTATCAAACACAGTCATATTAACCTTAATGCAGGTTGTGAAGTTGAACTTTTAAAGCTACGAGTCAATAAAAAAATTTTTATTAACCTAGGTCAATAATAAAACAAATTTGGTAGTCCAAAGCCGACTCTGCGTTCTCAGTTAGTTGATAAACATAACCTCACAACTTCAAGCTACACAAAAATTCAAACAATTAAACAATTTTTAATTTATGAATACAAATAACGTTAGAAAAGTTCAAACACATTAGGTAAGTTAGAAACAATGGCATTACTATCTATTTATAATAATAGTTTATCGAACAATTATTATAGGTCACATTAATTCCCGAAGAACTAGTGATCGAAAAGTATTAGCTACATTTTGCATTGGAAGGTGCAGTGTTGCACTTTCAACGACACTTTCAACTGCTGTTGATGTTGATGCAGAATTAGACGTAGTGGCACTAATGTACGAAGAAGACTGAATAGGATTTGAAACGAAGGTTCCTTGTAGCATTGACGCAATCCGTTTCTTGTCAGTAAGAGATTGTTCAACATATCCCTCTGCTACCGTAGAGCTTTTCCAGCCTCCTAGGCGTTTCAACGATAAGATATCGCCACCGCTTTCTACTAACATGGTCGCAGAGGTACGTCTTAAGGAATGACCAGAATAACAATCTGCATCTTCTAATTTTAGATATTTGGCAACTACTTTTGGCACATTACTGATAGTATTATGACCTATATTTTGCTTGGTTGGTTTACCACCATGAAATCTTATAAAAAATCTTTGCATATCTGAAGTTGGTCGAGTGCCTGCATATTTTAACACTACTTTAAGCCACAGTGGATCAGTTATGACAAAGTTCCGGCTAGTGTCATTTTTACTATTTGGAATGGTTACTACGACAAGATCATTTCCTCGTACATCAACATCTCTGAACATCATTTTCACAAGTTCATCTGTTCTACAAGCCCCTGCTATTCCAACGACCAGAATTGCCTATAGAAAACTAGATTATTCTGTAAATTCTTAACAAAAATTTACTACATTTACCTTTGTAGAAAGAAAAAGTCATCAGGTGCTTCAGTCAAGAATTTTATAATTTGTTCTCTGAAAAAACAGGTGCCTTTTTGCTTTGTATGATCTGTTTTGCCTTTTAAAAAAGATATAAGTTTTGGATACTTTCCGCAATCAATATTCTCTCGAATTGCAAGGGTAGATTTTAACATTGAAAATGTTGACCATAAAGTAGATGCCTTTTTTACATTTGCGTGCTCCTGAAAATATACCAACAGCACGTTTTCTGTTACTGTAGTAACATTTTTTGTGTGACACCAATCCTTGAAATCCTTGTATACTTTTAAATATAAATGTTTTGATTTTTCTGGAAGCAATTTATTGTATACTTGTTTTGCAGCTTCATGCAATTCTGGAGGAGTACACCCTTCACTTTCATCACTAGACATGATAAAAATATTCGTAAATGAAAATAGTAATTGCAAATTTGAAATTACACTTTTTCAAAATGTCTGATATAAACAAGGGCAATAATGACTTACTTCACTACCTAGGTTTATAATATACTATTTTCTTCAAACGACAATAAAACGGAATATTATTGAACTACAGGCGCTAAAAACGCTTTTTACTGTCTAAACATTAAAAGCAACAGTTCTTTTTGTTTTCACAACTATTTAGAGGTTGGTACCTCGGTTATGTCATATTATGTGTACGAGCTTGCTAAACATAGTAAACATAACTGTACCTCGTTCATCAAACACTAGAGGTCATATCATGTTACATTGTCCTTTTCCAAAGACTATTCACCACCACAATAGTACTTTCATTACTTGTTATAGACTATGTAACATGGTAAACTTGACTTTTGATATTTTTTATCAAAATTTTTCGTATGGTCCAATTAAGAGAACTTATTTGATTTTTTTCTAATTAGCTACTAAACTTTCAGGTCCAATTAATAATATACACATACATATAGTTTTTTTTCGTTAAAGAATATGTATATTGTCTGATTTTAGCAATTGCGCTTTAATTTATTTATTTAATATTATATGAATAAAGGATTGTTATTGCAATAAGTTTGTCCACTATAAACAATTTTATGTCTGTTGGATCAATAAACGCATTATTATTATTATTTTTTCTTCTTTATTCTCAGCTTTATCTGGATGATTCTGCTGATAAGTCATCAGCAGTGACAGGGAAAAACTTCATTATTTCCTGTCAGTTTGGTGCTTGGCCTAGTCTAGAGCTAAGAATTTTCTTTCTATACGGCACGTTTCTAGTATCACTGCTCTCTGAATTAGAGTATAGGTCCTTTCGGTATTTGTAGAACTCCAAATTGTATCGTAGCTTTTTTGTTGCTACCCCCTCGACCGACATAACTGTTGGGACTATCTTTATTTCATTGAGTTTCCACATTCTCAACAATTCTGTTTTCAGGTCTTGGTATTTAGAGACTTTTTCGTTTTCTGTATTTGTGAGATTGTGTGTTAACGGTACAACCACATCTATTATTATTCCACTTTTTTGTTCTTCTCTATATGGATGATGTCTGGTCGGTTATGGTCTGTTCGTCTATCTGTGGTTACAGGTAGGTCCCAAAACATTACAAAGTTGTTATTATTATTATGAATGTAACAGTAAAGTACCAACTTGATTCGTCAAGAATAAAACGTCACTATAACCCTCGAGAATCTCAAAAACTTGAAAATAACACATGAAAACTAGCAATAAACGCCTGAAGAAAACGTAATGTATTTCGCTTAGTTTGCCGTCTCGGCTAGCGCCTCGCCACCAAACTTTTAAGCTCAACAATTACATTGTTTAACTACTTGTAAAATAATCTACTATTATTGTTTTTATTGTCAACAACCGATTAGTATAATTTATCTTTTCTTTAAAAATATTCTGGCTTCATTTTTTTCTTCAGCAGGATTCATAAGTTCTTAATTGGTGCCAGCCTCAGTTATTCTAAAGCATTTCGTCGCAGAAAATATTGAAAACATTTTCCTTTTGTTAAACCTTATAATTTGTTAACTGGAATTGTGTTAATTTCGACAAAACTAAAGCCAAATTTAAAAAAGTTTCTTAATTCTCCATTCACACTCAAAAGTTAATCATTCACTCTCGAGTTAAGTTAGTGATAGTCCACCTTACATTTGGTATTCAAAAACAATGGAAAATAAGTAACTAAATAAAGTTACGTTTGAGTATTGAATATGTCAAAAATATTGTTTGGAGAATGATTGGTAAAACAAAACAACTAAAACGTCAACTTCAATATAATTTACATAGACAATTTTGAGTCAATCATTGCACTTGCATTGGCAAAAATTGGGTGTCTTGTCACTTTTTTTGCACACCAAAGTTCTTCTTATCTCATCAAAATCTCAAGTTTGATACAAATATTGTCAAATATTTGGTTTAACAAAAAATTATTAGCGAGTTTTCCAAAATGATTCAAAATTGATTTTCACGAAAATGTAAAAATTCTCGTTTTATCAAAATATTTTAATGAAAATTAATTGACTTGCATTAACTTAGACTTGTTACTATAGCGCGAAGCAACATATTACCATTTTTTATAATAAAGCGTCGAAAAAGTAAAGAAATTGTTATGTTGTACATGTAAGTTCATAAATGGTGTCAACATCGATTTTCCAAAACATTTCCGCTCAAAGAATATTAGAATTTTTTTTTTCCACGAGCATTAGTAGAATATGATAATTCTGAAAACATTTTTAATAATAGAAAGAAGATATTCTCGTCCTTGATATAGAATATTTATTCTAAAACACTTGATTCTTATTTCGCATGTATTTTCATTCAATAACAAGTAACAGAATGAATATTCTGTAATTTTGCTCAACAAAGTAATTAGGCGGCTATGATTTTCTGAACTGTCAAGTGACAAATGTAAATGTAACGTTTTAGATGTTTTGAAGCAAGTATTAATTTAAATTTTATAAAATGAATGAAAAATCGTATGAATCAGATATGGTCGTGGAGAAAACATGGTTCGTTACTCGATTAGAATGAAAATTCGATCTACTCGTGGTTCCTCACGCTCGCTACGCTTGCGTTCGAAATCTTCCACTTGTATCGAATTTTCAATCTAACCTTGTTACAGAACCATTCTACAGAAAACCACCAAAAACTGCACCAAAACTTAACTCGGACACGTGTTTCAACAGCTAAGCTGTTATCATCAGCGATACCGATACTAAAAATAAAAACAACGGGAAGCTTATATATACTATCTGCTTATCACGCATCGTTAAACTTAATTGATTCTTAGATAAGCTTAAATAATTCCGAAAATCCTAATGGACCGTTATCATCATAATTCATAAGCAAATTTCTGTTTTAAAAATTTCTAAACTTTCATAAGAATCAAGTTCGTTTTTATTATCTACCCTCTTAATTAATTCAATGTCGCCTACTCTATGGCCATTTTCAAGCATATGCATGGCAACACTGGACCTATCTGTGCGATGATATTTGACATGAGCTACGTGCTCTTTAAAACGAGTTTTAATAGGTCTCTTGGTTTGCCCTATATATACTTGGTTACAGTCTTTACAATTAATTTTATATATTCCCGATTTATCACACATTTCTATTGGGTCTTTCGGATTGCCTAAAAGATTTTGCAAGTTGTTACTACTAGAGGTTACTGTTTTATAATCAAATTTTGAAAATATTTTTTGAAGACCTTTTGTGTATGTGGGATAATTTGGTAATTTGACATATTTCTTATCTATTTTGCTATTACTAATTCCTAACGTTGTAATGTTTCTAATGTTTAACTTATGTTTATGTTTTCTAATTATGTTTGTGACAATTGATTCTTGAAAACCATTGTATGATGCAATCTGCTTAATATTTCGCAGTTCTTTATCAAAGTTTTGTTTTGACAATGGGAAATGTAATAATCGGTAATCAAAAAGTTGAAAGATGCAAGTTTATGTTGCATACTATGGTTGGAATCATTTGTTATAAACCTCATAGTGTTAGTGTCTTTACGATAAATATCTATATCTAGTTTGTTGCCATTTCTTGTCACTAAAGTGTCTAAGAAAGGTAACTTAAGGTTTGTTTCTGTTTCATAGGTAAACTTGATCGTCTCAAATTTTGAATTTAAAATTTCTACAAATTGCTGAGGGCTGTAAACTTTAGTGTCGATGATTGCAAAAACATCATCTACATATCTACACCAAATTCTAGGAAAATATTCTAAATTTTTTTAAATCAGTTTCAAATTTACCCATGAACAGGTTAGCCATAAACGGAGATAAGCTGTTACCCATTGTTGTACCATAATTTTGTTGATAAATGTTATTGTTAATTTGAAAGTAGGTTTGACTCATACATAATCTTGCTAATTTAATAAAATTATCTACTTCTGAATTGTCTAAATGGTTTTGGTGTAACATATCTTTCAAATAATCTAAAGTGATATCTATCGGAACGCTTGGAAACAATGAACAGACATCGAATGAAACTAAAACTTCGTTTAAGTTTTTGCACCATATTAATTTTTTTTTATATTTTTTTTATTTATTATTTTTTTTATTTTTAGTATCGGTATCGCTGATGATAACAGCTTAGCTGTTGAAACATGTGTCCGAGTTAAGTTTTAATTGCAGTTTTTGGTGGTTTTCTGTAGAATGGTTAAATAGACGCTGCAGTTGGTGTTCCTTTCCTTTGAACTTGTTACAGAATCTACTATTCTAAATAATTTTATTTTGTTAAACGCATACACTTTACAAGCTGAAATTTTGACAAAAATTGTTGCAGAAATTGAATATTTTTCTGTAGTTATTTTGCACATTTTCCCCAATAGTCTAGAAAAATTGGACCATCTTCGAAAAAACATGGTTCAAAAAAAATAAAAACAAATTCTTCGCATAAACATCTGTACGAAAACTGACATTATTTACTTTTTGTAAAAATTTGCAATAACAAAAATATGTTAAAAGAAGATTCGTATAGAGACAGAACAACATGGCGATTGGGTTGCGGTAGACGGCCGGAAGTGCTGTAAACACTGCAAAAAAAGCTTCTCTATAAGACGTTACTTCAGAGTGGTTATAGAGTTTAGTATAGTTTTTTTAATGGAACATTGTCATCCCTTTTTAACGCTTATCAGTACTGGGTAGGTCCAGCCCAAGTTTTCAAAGGTCACTTGGAGTAGCTTGAGAATACAATGCAACGTGGGTTTGCTTCGCCATATTAAGGGTAATTATTTTCAATTAGACAAATCTAGTACATACCAACTATTCATGAGGTGGCGACACGGCTATCGCTTATTTGATATTGTTAACAACGACAAAGTAATTTATAAAAGATGCTCTAACAATTTTCAGTTTGGCAAACGTCATTATCTTCTAATAAGTCTCATAAATCATGGATTTTAGTAACTTGAAGCAGTATACCCCTGCAAGCACGAGTAATTCTGTATCTCAAATCTTATCTTTTACATCACCCTATAAAAAACATGATCAAATTTTGGTCTGCAACCTTTGTTTTCAGCATATACAGGGTGCTATATGCAGATTTTAAATACTTTTAAAACATCCTATATACAGCAGTATAAATTATTGACCTTTTTATGACAAACAGAGAGTAAAAATTGCATCTTATAAGACTTCCAACAACTTTTCTTTCATAACATTTTCTTGTATAATTGGTATTGTTAAAACAATTAGTGTCCCGTATTTCAGTAATTATTATCGTATCAAAAAATAGGGCAAACAAAAGTTGTGCATAATTAAATTACAAACTTTATTAGAAGAAAAGAATTTTAAAATCTATGTAGGTTAACAGCCCTTTCGGTTAGACTTTTTCTCATGCATTTAGCATAATAAAGATGTTTGTATGATATAATAATGTCACTCGCGGTCGGATTTGTTTTGAGAACTGTGGAGTAGTTGCGCTCATTTCCTAGTCCCCTAGAGTTGATTGAATCAATGCTGCATCTGTTCGTATCCCACATACGTCAATATGAACTCAGGATCGGAGCGCTTACTAACTTTTATTTAGTTGTTTAAAACACATTTTCGCACTCCTTTGACTAGTTGATTTGTACTTTTTTTCAATAAGCTACATAAATATAGGAGCTATCAGAGACATAAAATTGGGTATAAACCGCCTATACTATAAAATCGGCTATACCAATAATTTTTCTGGTTTCTTTTTGGGAGGTGGGGAATGGTAACCGTAACACAGCATCGCCCTTTCAACATCAACCTGACCTGACTTATCGATGACATAACTAAGGTATTTCATTTGGGGTCTACAAAAAAGACTTTTTCCAACTAATCTTTAAACAAGCGTCATCTAGAATTTTTCGGGAAAGGTCAAGCTAACCATGATAACGTCGTCCAGGTAAATAAATATGTGAGGTTCTAAATCCTCTCCAAACACTGGGTCCATTAACCTTGCCTAGCACCGTAAACGCAGTGAATTTGCTGGAATATTTTTCCACAAGAGTCTGCTAACACGCTGATTTAAAAATCGACCAACGGTAAGTACCTCGTCTTTTGTATCATATCTAATGGAGCAGAAACGTAGGGGAGAGAATATTCATCTCGCTCAGTCACGTCATTTAAACGTCTATAGTCAACACAGAGTCTGTACAACGTATCCTTCTTACGTACCTCACTTACACAGGAGACGACCATACACTTCTTCAATGCTTTTACTTAGCACCTCTTGTTAATGTGTCGCTGGATTACTGGTGACACTGGATAGTATTGTTGTTTTATCAGTTTACAAGATGTTTCAATAACGTGTTTTCCTATTCAGTGTTTATATTTGTCGACCATATCATATTTAAATTGTGCTTATCATCGTCAAGCTAATCATGTTCTTCGATGGGAGTTACAATTACTATTAACGGTGTTTCATCGCTGAAATGCCACTCATTCTGCCGGGTATAATTTTTTAGAGTTTTAAAGAAATCAACACCTAATATTAGAGTGTGTTGAAGCTCTGCTACCACCATCATCTCTACCAATTTCATTGCCGATCCCTTACTTTCCAATATCGTTCAAGATGCGTCTGTATCCAGGTAGGGTCTTTCGTCTAAATTAAAATCGAGGATGGCCGTTATTCTGTCGTTTGTTAGTCGGCCACCTAACGACAACGTTTGCCGTTTCCCGAATTCGCCAAACTGAGTATCTGCGCATTTGATTTGTTTTACCACAATCAGAACAATTCCTAAAGGTAATTCCTGACTTTTTACATTTGAAGCAATGTAGATTAAGTGGAGCAAAACAACCTCTCGCTAAGTGAGCGAGCTTTCCACAATTAAAGCATGAAAGGCTCAAAGTTGCAAATTCCTGATTTGCTACCGAGAGAACCATCGTCTCTACTTCCACTAGAACATGGGACTCCAACACTATTTATGCTAATTTTGGCTCCAACAACTTTCCTTTCCTCTTGGGATGGATAAACTCTTCCGAGTTTCTTTTGCTTTCTTGTAAGTGTCTGCACAATTATGTTTAGTAATACGGCAAAACATTTCATCTTAGAATCTTAACCTTTGCGTTTTGAGTAATACCACAGGTTAACATAGAAAATAGCGAATTCTATTCGCTATCTCTTTGAGGGCAACGACTATTTCCTTAGAAGTTCCTTCCTTCAACTTTAAAAATTAATAAATTTTTAAAACAGATTACAGTAACTTCATCTCAAAGAAATATTTTTATACGATTGAGTAAAAACTAAAAACTAGAGCTATAGAATTTCAAACTCCAATTAAAATTTGTAATTAAATAATTAAATAAAGAATTTATAAAGGGATTATCCTTTGAGTACTTAAAAAACCATTCCTAAAACTACTATTTGTAACAAGATTAAATTAAATATTGAAAGTAATTTGTAATTAAATACGCTTTTTAAAACAAGATCAAAAGCTGTTCAATAATATTTTAATCAAAATTTAACTCATAGCTTTAATGAAATATTGATTTTTGATTAAAATTGAACAAAAGTTTTTTTTTAAATTAATTTTAAAACCACTCGACGCTAATTACTTGGCAACGTTTATAATTGTTTAAAAATCAACCTTTGGGATTATGTTAAACAAAAATAAAATAAATATTTATGTTATCCTTTAAAAATGGAAATTAATAAGTTTTATTATCGCTGAATGGCATGGTAATCAAAGAAAAAATTAAAATTTATGTGACTGAAACTACTTATCTTAAGAGTTCTTAAAGACAAAAATTATGTAATTTAAAATCTAAGCAAAGACATATGTAAAATCGACAAATCGAAATTAATAATAGTAATTTGTACATATATTTAGTTTAAAAATTGCCATAAAAGAGAATTGGGAATTTTAGTCTCCGATCGAATCGAAAATGAAAATCATCTACCCATTCCTTAATGTACTGGTGAGAAAATAAGCAAACAGATAAGCCACACCTTTTACCAAAAAGCAACTTTTACCTAAACGCCAATCAGTGGTATAAAAACACTTATTACACAGTCGTTACAAAAGACAAAATCAACTAGTAATGCAGACGGTACACAATCCGAGTTATTACAGAACGGATGTTCTAAAAGCCACATCAAGAAAGCCTTAAGACCACAAGAATCAACAAATGAAAAAAGATGAATTAGCTGCAAAAGCATTTCTATCATACATCAAAAGTACCACATTGTCTGTGGTCACTAAATCACTAAGGTTGTAAAAAAGTACAACACTTTCACACGATAAAAAATGTATATCAAATGCTCTTGAACCAATAAACCAGGATAAAGAAAGAAGACTTGAAATCAAATTTGACAAAATAAAAGTATTCGCAAATGTTGAGCATAAATTCAAAAAAATAATTAAGAACGCAATTGAACCAGAGATTACAATCCAACACCACCTGCGACAAGTACTTTGTATTATGAGAATAAGAAGATCTGCCACTCCCCAAATATAACAAAAAACAGAAAATATCAAGATAGGAATTACATCCAAAGCTCCAAAACAAAGCACCAGAGGAAGACAACTAACGACATTACCTTCAACAAGTACATCAGTAGCTATGTCGAAAATCAGTGATATGCGCCGAAAAATGACATAAGAAATAAACATCAACGAATGAAGTAGAACACAGTACACGTCTGACGCAAAGGAGATTAGCAGCTCAAACGAAGAAAATCTGAAGATCCCTAGCGAACCTTACCTACTCTTTTAGGAGTCATGTATCATCGACGAATTTGGAAGCCTATCACTTACTCAGAGAATGGTCTCAAAGTTGACTAATTGATATAAAAAACTGAGATTCCTTGAATTCTTTTAGAGAGTTATATAGAACAGGTGGTATCCTCAACAAACTACTTAAATACGGAAGCATTTACAAAATGTAATGCAAGAAACTTGTAACCAAACAACAAATTTTTGGGGAAGCGTGAGAGGCATCATTTGAATCCATTAATATCTTAAAGATACCACTAGTAAGAAAGGTTTACGAAATTAATAGACACAATAATTGAAACAAAAATAATTAAACTCTGAGAACCATTCCTGGCATCATATAACCCACAGCCTAATAAACAGTGTGCCAAAAAAGACATTTTCAAATAGTTAATGATGCCAGATTTCTAGATCCATATCTAAAAAAAGGCAACCACAAGTATAAACGATAAATGTGTCGTCAACATAGAAGTTTTAAGACATCATATCCTAACAACTGTAAGTTCTTTTGTCCTTGTGAGTTCTTATCGTTTCTCTGTTTCAATTCGAATCACTTAACAATGATGATGATCTGTTTGGTTTGCATGCGATCTACGTGAACCTAAAGTGTGAACTGCTGTGGATATTCAACTAATAGTGGTCTACAAAAACGGTTCGTTTTTTTGTCTCTACAACTTTAAATTGTAGATACTCACAACTATTTCATTTAAAACTATTAATAGAAGAATAATTGGTGGCCCTTACTCATTATGTGATCATAAGTTTTCAGGAAAATATTTCTTTAATCTGATGTGACCTTCGTTGGTATTTTCTTTACTAAAATAATCGCTGATGCATAATTAAATTGCGTTTAAAGTTCATTCATACTGAAATATTGTTTTCGTCTTGGTGCGATGTTTTTAATGTGGCATAATGCAGTCGGTTCATGACTTCACATTAAGATAAGAAATTATGCCAACTCATTGAATTTTTCCTATAGTATTTTGTGATTTCATAGTCTGGAAAGTTCTGTTAGCAGATCGTGCATCTGTTTTATAACCAGAGCCACTTGCCGTTTTTCAGACTCGCAGAATTCACTTACGTGTATAATAACATGCACGTAATGTATTGGGAAAGTAAATAAATTTTGTGTTTTAAAGTTAGATGGGAGTGTTTCTCCCCGCTTCGCAATTGCGGATTATAGAATTTATTCATACCAAAATAAATAGTCTTCGCAGTTATTGAAAATAAAGCCTCCCGTACAACAAATATAATTTCTTACTGAGTGTAGGTTTCTACTAAAAAGAATTTATCGTAACGACATGCCAGTCGTTTATCAGAAAGATTTTATTAACGGCCAATTTTGGCATTTATCGAGAAAGAATTATTTTAATTCGAATTTTCGTCTTCGATTGCACCGCATCGTCTTCCCAAATACACTTCCGTTTAAGTCGCTTCAACTACTTTGCAACTACAATCCTGGTACACCGTAAACAAGACCTCTAGGTATTTATGTACTTTATTTAAATACATTTGTGTACATTATCAAAATTATAAAGGGCTTGGAAATTCTTGTTGGAAAATTTTAAACTGTCGCAGTGTGTTTTCGTATTTATGCGCATGTTTTCGTTATTTATTTTAATGGGAATTATTAGTATTAACATTCGACACATTATCATTCATTAAGTAAACATTTTATGAGGGTAAATTTAACCTTTTAATGCAAGGTCATATTTTATTACGTGTGATCTGATTCGTTTTAATTTGTACGAATGTAATACAGATTTCATTTAATGTAATTGTCTATCAATGAAAATTATCGATCACGCGATCAATTAGATTTCCGTTTACTAATGTCAAACACGAATCTACCCTGTTTATTTGGTAGTTTTTATGATGTTTTAAATGAAATAAATCTTGTTATTGTTACTTTGTAACGATCTTTTTTAATTTATGTTTGATTTTGTTTTTGTGCCAGTTGTGTTAACTTTTACAGATTTGTGACAGTAAGGTAAGTTAATTAGAAAGGACTAGCTTTCGGTGAACAAGGGCTGGAAGCTATTTAACATCGTGACTTGTTCGGCGCCCATTCGACTTTGGACGAATTTATCAATTGTTATTGACAAATTTTGCAACCATCTACCACGATGCAAATTATCCTGCAAACCCCCACTTCCCGATGGGATACGGTGTAACCCCTATTTATGTTATGTTTTTAATTCAAAATTGCCATTAACTTCTTTTTGCATGTAACACTGATCATTTTAAGAGTAGCCTAAAATTATGAACAAAGTACTAAACATGTTTCTACTATACTATACTACAGCAACTACTTAATATAATTACTATATGGAAACCGTAGTGAAACAGTTAACGCAACCACTAACCAATTGTGTATACTCAAATTCAAATATGTTTGGATCATATTTTGTTTAAATAACGATTGATATGCCTGATCTGCGTACTGCATATGGCGTTAAGGAATTTAATGATTAAGACGCGTATTAATTTTTTTGCTGAAGATAACTATTTGTATCAATTATAATCTTAACATTTTCCGCTAATTTAATTCAGCCAGAGAACCGAGACTTGAATTGAATTAGTATAAATTAAGCGTTGTGCGAAAAAGAATGTTGATGTTTAAGACTGGTGACATTATTATTATGCAAATTATATTTGACAAATTTCAATGTATATCTCAAGTTTAATAACTTAATAATCTCAAGAATTAGGTATAGTTGTAAACAAATCGCGTTATTGTCTTAATTTTATAGACGACTTGAATCTTGTGAATTACATAATTAATTAAAAGTGAAATATTTCTATAATGATTTGTTTTTTGCTTTACTGATGACAACAATAGAAGTTGTGTTAAATTTGTATGACCTTGAATTATTTCATTGTTGGCTGAAAAATGAGCTGATGCAATTTTCTAGCCAGTTGCTTTTCATAATATTAATTTATAAGTTTTATTAAGTTGCAGAAACGATAAGAAAAAGCTTGTTTATCGGACGAAATCAAGTATTATCTCAATTTCAGATAACTTTTAAATTAGAAGACAAAGGCACGGGTTCTTGTGAAATTAATTTTAATTGACTTTATCTTCTCCTTTGATTATTACTTTATCAGTTAATATATCTTTTTGTTATCGATAGTCTAATTACACAGTCCTGCTAGGTAGAGTTTTAAGAATGGATGGGGGTAATTTTTGTAGATTTTATGCACTGAAAACGAATACAACCTCGAAATTCCTCCAGCACGTCAGGTTTTCTTAAAATACTAGCTGAAATGGTCAAAAATGGCTATTTTCACCATTTTTATGAATTTGGTTTGAGAACCAAAATTTTTTGTTTTGGTTAATGCCAATGCCAAAGTCACCCATTTACCGCACCGTACTTACTTTTTGACGAGTTCTTTATCAAGATCCCTAATTGTTTGAATGCCTTGATTCAAGGAGGAAGTCAATTGGATGTTTTACTTATGTTACAAAAAAACCCGAGTATAAGCACACCAAAAATTACAGCTGAAATTGACATATCAAAGAGTTTCGACAACAGGATTATAGTAAAGAACAAATTTTATCCGCATAACGTAGACTTACATCAAGAATTAAATGTCAATAACTATTCAGAATTCTTCATAGATACTGCATATAAATAGAAAGCTTGTGCAATACTTCACTGACTAGTGAAGAGAAATACAGGATGTTCTATTTATAAAAAGAGTTATTTGACTTTTTGCGTTTCTGCACACCCTGTATAGTGTCTGCCTATGTGCATCAAAGTTCAAGTAATTATTATTCATGACCTACTGGGCAGTGATTTATCAAATGTGAGTCTTTTATTATTTTATACAAAGTCCCTTATTTTTTTATGCTAAAACTAATTATGTAGAAATATATAGAGCGTTCCATTTAAAACAACATTACTTTGGTTTACCACCTGTGTAGAAACACTTTGTATTTAATCAAAATAATTTTAGTATGTGCAACATATGTGTGCTTGCTTGGTGGTAAAAACCGCATATTGATGTCTTCTGTGGTTATGGACCAATTACACATTCCTTCGATCATGTCACCTCTTTTTGGTAAAAAATTGTTTTTGTACGCGCAAATGATTTTGGTTAGTAAAAGCTCTTTTGAATTGGAATATACTATACATTTCAAATTATTTTTTTTTCGTTGCAATGCACGTGTGTTTTCCTGTTCATGTTTGCTGAAACATTGTTTTTGTCGTTTGATATGTTTTTTTTGTTGTTTAAGTCAGTTTAGAATCGCGTTTTCGTCACGTTCACGCAATTAGAGTTTTTAAGAAATGCTTATTTGAATAGTTTCACACTTGATTTCTTCGAATTTAATCAACATATGTTGCAGTTTGTTTTGCTATTTCAAATTTTTCTTTGTTTATTCCCAGGAAACAGCTCGGTGGTTGTCGCCTTTATCAATTAAATTAAAGACTTGTTTTGACTAAGTAAATAACACACGGATCGTACCCACGATTTAATTTCTGAAAAGTCATTTTTGTTTATTGTTTCTGAGAAAATGTTAGCGAGTTAATTTTTTGTAATGTTCTTTGTGTAGGAAATGTTAAGAGGAGAGACTCCCTTATCTGGTGATTGTTAATAGTTTTTAAGTTAGTTCTTAAGAAGACTTACGACTTCTGACATGTAGTAACTAAGACATGTACCGAATTGCGCGGATTTATGTTGTTTTCAAAAATTTAAACAACCGCCTAAGTATCGTAAGTGCCGAAAAGTGTACGTTTATGTATAATTATCAAGGCGCGAGTGCAATGATAAAATTAGGTGTACCATAAATAAAATGAACTTCCGTTTCGCAACCCTTAAAAGAGTATTGTACGATTTACTTAAATAATCAAAATAAACGCGTAGCGGATGAATTGACGTCGTCTTGGGTCAGCGAATTATTAAAAGAATAATGCAATACCGTCAAGAAGCATTAGATCGAGATCTTCGGATTAACAAAATGGTTCCGAGTAGATTATTCTTCGAATAATGGATTGAAGAAACCCCAACTGTAAGTACTCTGCTTATTTACTCCAGAAAACTTCCGGTTTTGTGTGTGAGTTTGCGTTTGGTAAAATAAATTAGACAGCGTTTAGGGTATCTTTATTTTTTTTATATTTTGATTTATTTTAAATTACGTGTTAGCGTTAAAATCATGTTCAATGGTAAAGAATGATCGAACTGAGTCCAGGGCATTTTACTATCTAGTTGATGTAAAAAATACGTGTTTGACTAGACCGCAAATTTGTAATAGTTTTAGGAACGCGGTTAAAAATCTGTTTCTTCGCCCGGTACCGGGGTAGTTTGGCCGTTCTAGCATATTTGTTTGTTTTTTTTGTTTGTGTCGTTAAGCGTCGAAAAACATTGTAAAATTTTAGTTAATAGAAAAGTGGTCGTACTTATGTTATTCTTTCATTGCTTCAAATGTTTGCATTTCTCCCTTTTCTTTAGTGAACATTTGACATAATCAAACAAAAGATTAGGGTGGCGCTTGACAATCCCGACTGTGACTTGAATTAAGGACCTTTAGTCTTCGTAAAGGTAAGTGAGAGACAATTCTAAATCCACCCCCTCGCCGATGAGTTAGTCTGAGCATTCGTTGTGCTGCGTACTTGATCTTCAAGTTTCGTGGTATAACAATTACTACATGTTATCTGTCCTCTTATACAACATTCTAAAATTTTATTACCAATGTACCTGTACTTTTTATTACTACCTTTGTATATTAAATTGGGGATAATATTTTGTTAAAGCTTTAAATCTAGAAAATGATTGCTTCAAGTATTTGTTTTCGAAAAATTTTTTTCATAGTTTTCACTTTGTGCTACAATTACTAATCTTTTGTATCATCAAAAAATTATATTTTTTATAAAATACTTCACATCTTACAAATAAGATGAGAGGTTATGCGACAGTTTTCAAATCACATTTTTACATTTTTTTTTCACTTTTCCGAAGAATTAGAGCTAATACGTCATCATAAAACAATAAATAACTTCAGTCTGAGGGTTGACCGGTCGGTCGTCCGTCCGTATGTAAAGACAATATCAAGAAAACCGCTAGGTAGATTATAATGAAACTTGGTCGTAGATGTTTTTAAAAATATTTTCTACCTCTAAAGTGTACCAATAGGAACGAATGTCACATTATTTCCAAATAAGGTAACTTGAACAACTTCTAGACCCTTGTTTGTAAGATATGGGCCTCAAAAATGTTTACTTTCAACAAGATGGCGCCACTTGCCACATTGCCAGGAAAACTGCAGAAGAAATTCCTGGCAGTGTGATTTATCGTTATGGTAACGTGGATTAGTCTGCAAGATTCTGCAACTTAACACCGCTGGACTTTTTGTTTTGGGGTTTCCTTAAGGATAAGGCCTAAACCAATAATTCACAGACAATTAATGAATTAAAAATAACATTTGTGCGGCTATTGCTGAAATTAACTTGCATATGCATGATAAAGTCATTAAAAATTTTAAAAAAAAGAATTGTTGTGTGCAGTAGGAGTCACGATATCCGATATCTTGTTCCACCGATATTTTTAAAATTTTATACTTTACGTTTAATCGTTGAATTTCTAAATACTACGCATGTTATTTGGAATTAAGTCCCCAAGTTCCTGCTTGGTCACTCAGTATAATATACGTGGTGTGTGTAAAAGGCCTTTACACACGCCTACCACATATTCTTTAGAAGAAAATAAGCCGATTTAAGTAAACTTATCTTAGTGCAAAGTCGCTTAGTAAAAATTTTGAAATCGTGTTTTTATTATAAATTCAAAACGGCTTATGCGATTTTAATGAGGTTTGGCATGGTCAGCTAGTATTATTGGACGTTTTAAATTTATAATAAAAAACTATTTCAAAATTCAAAACTAAGCGACTTTGAATTAAGATAAGTTTACTTAAATCGGCTTATTTTGGTCTAAGAAATATGTAGTAAGCGTGTTTAAAAATATTTTACACATCCTGTATATCATATGAAATATATATATATATAATAATTTCTAGTGAATTCCAGCTTTAAAACGTTTTCAGAATTAGCTGACAACGGTCTCGAACAGAATGAGTAAGACATTCTTTTAGATTTTATTTTGGAACAAAATGTTTTACTGTTGCACACTTTCTATACTATTTACACGTTTGTTAGCATCGATGTGATGTGGAGTTCTGCGTTTGTTTTGTCATTTACCTGCATAATAATATGTATGCTTGCTTTTTGTATTGTATATTTGCCTTTGCTGAATTTATAATATTATTTAAAAATTATTTTTTTTTATTTTTTTTTATTTATTTTTTTTATTTTATAAATATTTGCAACCAAATTTAAAAAATATTTTAATCTTTATATAAATGCAGTCATTAACTTAAAAGTAAACAAATTTCGATACAATAAATTTGTTTTCAAAAACACTTTCAAGTGCTCGTATTTGTAAGTACTCGCACTCGCAAGTGTGTTGTTTTGAATTTGTGATACAAATAACTAATAAAGCGTATTTTTGAAAATACTACGAATTCACTAGAAATTTCCTTCTCAAATATGCCTGTTTGGCTGAGAAAACTCCAAATATTAAGTTTCACTCAAATGGAATTAGAAAAGATCGTGTTTAAACATTAATATTTTCAATCTTAATTATCAAGAAAAGTAAAATAGTGTTAAAATTTTTGATTGTGAGACTCTCTCAAAACTCCCAATCTAGACATATAAAGTGTCCCTTTCAGAATCTGGCATTGGTTGAATTTTGGTTTAAAAACCACAACAATTGTTTTCGTATAATGGGATGGAAAGAATTTTGGTAGTAGTAGAAGCTAATAAATTCTGACACGAGGGGATTTCATTAAGAAATTTTGGTATACACATCAATGGAATTTATGGAAACTTATAGAAATTTATTGAGAATCATTAGGAATTTATTAGAAACCATTGCATTCATAAGAAATTATTGTACATCTTGATGAGAAAATCAGACATTTTATCTACTGTTCTTATAAAAATATCCTCTCTAAGAGTGACGTTTAACGCACTGTGTGAACGGTGGCAATATTTTTTAAAAACAATATGTTCAAATAAGGGAAACATTTGTTTTATTTACTATCAACAAAAAATGCACAATTTATTAGACATTAAGAAGAGGATATTGAGAATTATTTCGATTCAGTAAAGATTTATAAGAAACTTTTGAATATAGTGAGAATTTAATAGGAATATAAGGGGAATTTAATGGCAATGTAATGGAAATGTAAAGGAATTTAGTGAAGACAATTTTACAACTAATTTCCCTTGTTCTGAGACTTCAACTTTTGTAACTTCATTTTGGAAAATTTTATTCATAGTTTATTCATGGTTAATTTGATCTATAGTAATATTTTTACGCTTTTTAACTAGGGTTCAATTCCAATTGCAGTATTTTTTATTAACTTTATTATCGTTATAATACAATAATGTGGAACATTTTGAAAAAAAAATTGAACTCATTTTTTATCCAAGCATCACAAATCTATGACATTTATGAATGATTAAGAGTCTGTAAAGACATTTTGTGTATCAAACAAAAAAATGATTAAAAGAATAATATTTACTTTTAAAGCAAAAAACCTAATGTTAAATGGTAAATTCGCTTGAAAAATAACACCATTTTTACCTAAAAATTGTAATTAACCTAATAACACTTACATCACAATACAATATTGAAAATAAACCATACGAATAAATAAATTTATTAAAAAGTATATTCAGTCATGGCATAGCTAAACACTATAAAATTTTATAAAATTAAATTAAAATAATCAAAAAAATTAAAGTTAATGCCAACATTACTATAATCAATGATCAATACACTGCGGGTAGACCGTTAAATTGTAATTACATCATCTGTAAAAAGGTCAATTAAATCATGTAAATGAATTCGTAGCTCTGATTTATCTGTGTTGATACCCTGTGCAATTGTGCTTTGCTTGACCACCATGTATATCTCAAAGTACTGCAAAAATGTCTCAAGCAAAACTCTGCCAATGTTAAATTGTAAATCGGTATGTGGGGTAACATGGCACTTGAATATATTGAGGTTTCTTATTTAAGGTTCTTCCGGACAGTTGGTGGGCAACCTAAATAGTTTAATCAAAATAACGTATTTTTATGAGAATACGAGAAAAACAATGATTTCATTACATGCTCAAATAGCCTTATATCTTAATACAATAACGGTTCAGTTGAAAACCATTTTTTAGCCGTTAATTAAAAAAACCCAAAATAGAAACGTAATGTTTTTAAAATGTATACAGAGTGTCCAGAACTCTTCTGCCAAACAAAAACTACAGGTACTAGAAGATATTTTAGTCAATTTAACTAAAATTACCTTAATCCGAAAATGCTTCCTAAGTGAGTTACAGTCCTTTGAAGAAGACATCGTTATATGAGTTTTCTTTAAATCATTCAAATACATATGTAAATTTCATTGTAATCAAAAACCAAAGAAAAATGTTTAAAGGTTACATTTTTTTAAAAACCCAAAATTAAAAACCAGTTTGATTAGGATTATCTGCACTAATTGTCTATAAAACGTGAGAGTGTGTCCTGTATTGTCGTTAAAGGTTACTTTATTTTTAATTAAATATTTTATTTAGTGAAAAAGAAAAATTGTTATACCTGGTACACTTTCAATCTTAACTTTTTCAATTCAATTATACAACGCTGTTACATACTAGGGAAGAAAACTATGCAATAGCTCTTTGTCTAAATTATAAGATTTTTAATATTTATTTTGTCTCCAACTACTATATTTATCATTGCACTCTAAGTTGTTAGAGAGATGTTATCCAGAATTTAATGTAAGTCCATCAGTAAGGTTTTTTAATTTTCGATTTAGAAAGACGGAGGTCAAGTAAGGAAAGTTTATTTGTTATCAATTTTATCCTTTGAATTTAATTTAAAAATGACAAATCAGAAATTAAAATTTGATTACTACTTTACATTATATAAAAACACGGATTGATTTTAACTAATTTAATTTCATTTAATAAATGTGATATAATACAATGAAATAAATTTGAACATTTTTTGAGCGTAAATATGAATTGATTAATTAGTTGTAAAAAATGCCACTTTTACAAATAATGTAAAGAGTTTAAAAGAAAAGATGTATTAAATTTTTTTATCATAGATGTACTGTCTGATGTAAAAAAGTGTTATTTTCAATAACATTTGAAACGTAGCAGATGAATTTCGATTATTCTGAAATATTGCGAAAATTGTCTAAACATTTGTAGGATTAGACCAACAAACTCTTCTAAAAAAAGGAAATTTTAATAGTTTTTACATAAAAGTGACATATAAACGATGTAAAGATGAAAGAGTTGGATGGTACTGCCCCGAACATTGAGCTGCACTCCATATCCGAACTATAACAGTAATATATTCTAATTCGTTAAATTTGTGAGTTGATGTTTATTTATAATCCAATACACAAAATGTTCTTAAAATCTAGACAAAAGTTAAGGAATGAATGAAATTTGGAATTTAGATAGTATAGTACTACTAATGAAAGCAAACTGTAATCTGTGGTTACTGCCTGTATTTACCTGCTTTTTTTTTTTTAATATAACTTTTTTAAAAAAATAGAATGCAAAAAATTCCAACAAAAGTTGTACCTAAGATCTTAAGCTACAACTTTTATTTGAAATTTTTTAATATCTTCATTTGTTACAAAGGTAAACATTTTTTAATAGATCTAATCATATAGGTGCAGTTAAAGACCTTTTGCATGGACATTATTTTAACGAAACTCATTACAAAATGAAGATAGAGAAAAATATAATACAATTACGTAATCCTAAGGTCACACACTCGTTGCTACTCTTTACAGTTGTAATATATATCATTGGATTTTTGAAGAAAAACATTTGTTATAATTTAAATAACTAGAAATTAAATGTTGACTACACTTCATCTTTTGTATCTGTGTCATCTTTGGATTTATAATTATTTATTTATTTATTCGTATGGTACATTTTAAATATTGTATTGTTGTATTGTAAGTGTTATGTATGGTGCCTCAGAAGTGTATAAACCTGTATAGTGTGGTGAGAAACGTGTGCAATTGTGAATTGGTTCGTGTTGGCATTTAAAATTTGTTCAAGGTTTAGGAAAACCACTAAAACCTTAACATGCCAAACCTTACCTACCTTAGTATTTATATGTAATAATATAATATAATAATTGGATTGGTTTGGACATCATAAACTTCTTCTTGTTCCCAACATTTTAGAATTTCAGTTTCTGCATGTTGTGTTTTTATTTATTAAAGTTTTGAACTAAGTTATAAATTAATTCGTCTACAGTAATTGATCTACGAATTAAGTTGATGTGCTACACATGAAAATAAAAATTACCTCAAATAAGTTGTATTAACTCAAGAAACAATGAGATCTGGTGGTTAATGTTATTACCAACACTTTCGTTGGCAAATTTGCAGATGACTCCACTCTTAGAACGCAGTTCTAATTATTTAGGTAAAATCACTGGTTCGGTTGGGTTCCGATCTTAATTTACATTAGTAATGGTTTATTAAGATGACACAACTTCGTTGACTTTATTTTGAGAGCGACAATAATAGAATAGTTTTAATTTAGTGAACAAATACGAGTACAAATCGAGGGAGGACAAGCTTATTTGTCCTTATTAAGACGTTTTCAATTAAAGTAATTGTACCGGCAAATCACTGGATCGAATTTTTTCATAATTCATACCTTTGTGGTATAAACTAGGGTAGGTTGAACTAAATCGCCAAAATTTATAGGCTTGAAAAACTTCGTAAAGGTTATTTTCCCACTTAACATTAAAAAACTAATTTTCATCTTTAATTAATTACCTAATTAATGATAAAAAGTAACAATCATTTTTTTTTAAATATTTCCAGCACAATCATAAATTAAATTTTAATAATTTACCTCGATTTCACGTTTATTCCCTTTACGTTATTCACTTGTATTAAAAGTAATTATCACCTACAGTCACGAAATATTAGCTTTCGTTGGGAAAGTCGCGGAAAAACTGAAACTGACTTCAAATATCTCTATCATATCTGATTAGATTGTTTTATGGGATGTGCGGTGCATAATCACAGTTCCACTACTCTTCCGGTATGATATTGTATTGTGGAAAGGGAGTGCCATTTACCGAATTTCGTGATCCGTGACACCCACGCCTTAAACACTATGGGTTGTACGATTACTTTTCAATAATGTGTACTACAAAAATTTATTTTTAGAGATTTGCAAGTACCGATACGTAATGTTTGTTTATCAATATATTTATTTACCGATTACGATTAGTTGTAAGCGTATGCACTTGATTTGATGTATAGGCAAAGTCAATAACTTATTAATGGTTTAGAAAGTTTTGTTATTTGCCATTTACATTTAGAACAAAATAAATTTCATCATAAATTCCAGTTCATTAGTTTTTTCTGATGTAGGTGTATTTAATGCGTTTTTTTGAGAACAACATTTAAATATTAATCAAAACCAATTTTAGTACAATTGTAGCATAATTAGTCAAAAGCTAACAAGCATTTAGTAGTGCACGAGGAGTAACATAACAAGAACTAACAATTAATTACTTGCACATTGTAGACGCGCCCCAGTTACAAATTTAATTATAAATTTCCTCAAATGGAGACCCTTTGCCGTCTGTTTTAGTAATTTCAGTTTTACCGATATTATAATTTAGTGTTTAGAATGTAAATTTTGCTGAGGTAATCGTTACATAATAATCTATTACTCCCACACTATGAAGGTGAATTAATGCTTATTGTGGACATTCAATTAAATAGATGTGCTTGACCAATTTCTATTAAACTCTGAATAATTAACGTAAATAGATAAATCACATAAAAGGATACACGCCAATTACAAACAAGTATTATTTACATAATAGTTATAATTACAAACCAGGAAGCCCACGATATGCTTTGTATCATTATCTTTACATGATGTGCTATTGAGGCTTGTTTGTGTCTAATCAAAATACAATTGAAATCAAAACACCCGTATAATGTGCAAAAAGCACCACTGAATATTTGTATGTACAATTCTACATATGTATACCTCTACTTGGATTAGTATTTACAATTCTATTAATACCTTAACAATTATATAAGTATGTCAGTGACACAATTGATTGTCGAGATCGAGAGTTTCAATTTGAAAGAGGAAAGTGGTTACAACTTATACCATTACAAACTCTCTACCTAGACAAATATGGTAAGAAAAATTTGTGTACCTAAAAATTTTTATTATTATTATTGTTGAAAATAGGTACTACAAGACAACATTTAAATTATATAAAATAAAATTATTAGACACGCTGCAATGAATCGCCGGATAGACCAAACAACGAATTTGTAAAAAATCGCTTAAAAGCGTCAATGGGAAAACGCCGAAAATGTTTTTGTAAACAAATCGTCGAAAATGTGTAGCACAAAATTACCATACCAGAGGTGCTAATACATTTTATCACTAAAAATGTTTATGGTGTGATAACAAGGTCATAGTAGCTCAGCCAAGAACTTCTTATCTTAGGATTTAAATTTTTCTTAGTTTAATTCAAAGTCATCAGTCCATCAAGTACTGGACGCCAATAAATACTATCCATACAAACCTATCCAGCTAGCACCATACGAATAATACACGTGAATTTGAGGGTTATTGGCGACGTAATTTGGTCGATGTAGATTGTCGACCAAATCATCACGAGTATTCGACTATACCATTTAGCAAATTAATTGACGTTTTACTTGATACGTTAATTTTGTTGAAGAAAGGTGAATACAAGCTCAATATTCGCAAAGGTATTTTACCAGTTGGTTGGACAAGTGCTTAAACGGGATATTTTTCGAAATCATAGAAATGAAAATATAGAAACTTCGACAATATATTAGACAATAAAAGAGTGGAAAGAAGGTTTGCCATATATAAACCTACTAAAAAGTGGCCGTCTGAAAATTTTAAACCAAGCCACTAAAAAAAGATTAGTGGCATATGCAAAAAACAGGCGGAATGTCGGTTAGAAAATGATACAGAAGATTTCGTGTTTCACGTTCAAGTAGTGTTATCTCAAGAAATGGCTTCAAATTTCGAAAAAGAAAAAAGCTCCTAAATATACTCCTTCTCAGTTGGAAAAAATTTTCAGATGTTGCCGTGCTCTAAGGTGTGTTAATTTTTTGAATAAAGTTGTCATCATGAACGATGAAAAATATTTTACAATATCTAATTCTGAAATAAAAGGCAGTGGTGGTTTCTATACGGACAATGTACAACACGCTCTGGATGATGTTAGATTTAATAGGCCTAATTTGAGGACAAAATCGTGGTGTTGTGCGTTATATCACAGGTTGGTGTTTCGCAGCTGTATATCGGATGTGTTCGCGGTGAAGACTTAGCATCATGTTACTATGCTAGAAGAACAAGAGATTTTTTAGTCACTAATGGTATCAATTTTGTTCCCAAAATAGACAACCCTCCCAATGTACCTCAGGCGAGACCCACTAAAGAATTCTGGTCTCTACTAAGCAGAAAAGTGGTTGGAAAGCTCAAAATTTAGAGCAACTTAGACACAGAATATTCCAAAAAATCCGCAAAGTCAAATTTGCTACCGTCCAAGCAACGATGAGACATGTGAGGACCATATTACGTGCCATTCAAGAAAATGTACTGTTTTCTATTTTGTAAAAATATGTTTATTAATCCTAGTTGTAAAATACAGTTTCATTGGCGTTAAAATAAAAAAAATATACTTCGATACAAAAATTTAGTTTACTTTTTTCCGAAAACTTTTGGAACATACATTATGTTTATCTTGTTCTAAATTTAATTTTCTGTGTTTGCAGCTTCCGTTATTTATCCTACTTCGTTTTTTCTGTGTTCGAGTCGTTTTCATGTGTTTGTGCTTTGATTTCAGTTTCCTCTTTAATGTCATATTCAATGTATTTTTTCCATATTTATTTCTTCTTGCGTTTTTGATATATGATTGCTTAATTTATTCTTCCTATTTTTATCTCAATCTTCAATTTGTTCCTTCACATTATTTTCTTCATATAATTTCTAATTTTAGTTTAAAAATATACACACAGCGGTAACAGACTTAAAAAAACATCCTTGCAAAAATATGTATTATCGTTGGTACCCACAAAAAAAGGTGTTTTTGAACTTCTTTTACTTTTGTAATAAAAGAAATTTAAAGACACGCTATTATCTTTATGCATGTTCATACACAATTAACATCCAATAAATGTAAGTCAATGCAAGCACATCCACTGTCCAAAAAAGTTTGGATCGTGGAGTGAGTAAAAAAAATTTCTAGCACAATAAAGGCTCGGCGCCTAAAACTCCTTGAACCTAAATGTTTTGGTGTATAACCGTCTTGGCGCCAAAATGTCTTACTACGGCAAATCAACAAACGTATGTTAATACTACACTCGGCAATTTTGAGATACTTTTGGTGATATTCTTTCCTCACAAACAATTTGATCAAAAACAAACTTCAATTTTATATTGTGCTGCTTCGAACAAAAGTTGTCAATACGATCACGTGTTGCATAGACAACCAAGATACTTTAAGCGTATTTACAAAGATGTTATTATGTACGAGTCGCTATGATATGTTAAGTTGTGTATTTTATAAACAAAAATGGAAAAGTTCAATGAATTACTTGAAAATATTTTAAAGAAAAAGATATTATTCCGGGAAAAGTTATTGGCGAAGTGTAAAGTTGGTTACGATTGAAATTTCTGTCATTGGCGAGAAAATAACAAACAAGTAATTTTTTTTATGTGCATGAGCAGGATTCATGATATTTATACAGTGACCGGCAAAGAGTTTGCATCAAATGGGAAAATTTTTTTACTGATTTTATGATTACTGTGATTTTCGGCATGGCATGGCGCAAGGAGTTCCCTGACCTCACTGTGAATTAGATTCAAGATGCTTGAGACATTCTTATTGTAACACTTTCAAAATATATTAACATACAAAGTTAACTATTATTGGAGGAGGCTTCGTGGTTAACCAACCCACTAACCGTATACTAAAAATAGGCATTTTTACTTCCTTGTGAAATGTTTACGTATCTGAATTTAGATGATTCTAAAACTGCTTCCGAAATCGTTGCATAACTGATCTTTAACTAATAGTGTTAAATAGCTTCACTAATATAAATTTCACTTTTACGCAAATGAGAAAAGTGTGTCTTGGTACAATGTTCAATTTTTTTAGTAGTTGTTCATCTATCTATATTTTGTTGTATAGTATACTTGATAGTGCATGTCTTCCTCTTTGTTCAATATTTTAAATAATTTTAGTTTATTATGTACTTCTTCCGTACTTATCACATGTTTTCTGTTTCTTATGATTTTCGTAGGTTTCAATTTCTTTGTCCTATTGGTGATCACTAGCAATTCTTCAAAGTATTCTTTTATTTTTCCATTATCTGTTTTAGTTTCTCCGCCTTTTCCTTGCATTCAGCGTCTTCTCTATTCTTTTTTTGTTCTATAAAGCATCATTTTCCTTGTGAAACCTACAATTTTTTCCATTACTATTTCAATTTACTTCTCTATTTTCATTTTACTTGCCCTATCTTTTCTGTTAAATCATTCCGAAATTTGTCTTTATTTTTGTTCTTGTCATCTCATTCGGTCCATATATTACCATCATTGTCTTGTTAATCTTTGTTATCATCTCAAAAAAATGACTGACAAATTGCGGTCATTGAACATTTTCCAGTTTTTATTTAATCCTCTAAATTTTCCTTGCTTAAGTATCACACTTCCGCTGCTGCGCTTATCCCTTTCTTCTCTTTGTTATTCCTAATATATCTCTCCCATTTTTTTTAAAATTCTTTCTCTAATTTTATTTCTATTTATATTAGTCACACTTCATACTATACTTTTGAGTTCGAAGATATAAAATAGATTAAAAAGTAAAGAGAGAGGGAAAAGATAACAATTTGACAGCCAACGAATAAGGAATATACGCGAATAATGGTGTACTGATTGCGGAAAATAAAAGAAAATTTGCAAATAAATTTAAAGATTAAGAATTTAGTACTGAAAAATAAAAGAGTAAAACTAGGAAAAGTAAAAAAAAAAGTAATGCAGTCGGAGAAGAAAAGATGAAAACGCTTGAAGAAGAAAAAATTGAGCAAGCAAAATAATTGTAATTTAGGAAAAATAATGGGCGGGAAAGAAATCCAGGAAGTACATATCAACAATGGGATACAGAAGGGTATAGATTCTTTCAAGCAGTAAAAAATAAACTTATAAACAAGAGAAAGGTATCGATTGAAACAAAAATAAAAGTGATTAAAACTATATATCGACTAATAATAACGCACAACAACAAAAAAAACAAAATACAAGTGGCCGAAATGAGACACCAAAAAAATAAGGCGGTTATTCTTAATTGAATTAAATCTCCTGTGTTCTTTTAATTAAGTTTTAGTTTTCCAAAATTCTAAAGCCTTTTGGTAGGAGTCCATACTGCTACCAGAATGTCCCAGAAGTTTGGGAAAACACAGTCATAAAGAAGAAACTGGACGTAGAGAAGTCATATATAAAGAAGAAGCAACAATCGTGATAGGTGCATCTAATCCAAATAAACGAAAAGCACCAGTAAAACAAATATGGAAGACAAGAATAATAAAAATAGAAAAAAGGAAAGACCAAAAATATCATTTGATATAGAAGAAAAAGGAAAAACATGGAAACCATCACAGGAAATCAAAAATTTGTCAATGTAAATAGAGAATAAAATTAATAATAATAATATGTAAATAATTGTACAATCCGACACCAAAAAATTCTAACGTAAACATCTGTTCCCAATTTTTTAGTAAACATCTATTCAGAAAACCGCAAATATATTAACTAATACACCTACAACAATCACTTTCTAAAAATTCTAATATCACATAATTATTTCATAAAAAAATAGGATAGATTAACATACCAAATTATCAAAGTCAGAACTAAAGCTTGTTATTGCTAAACCAACACGTTTGGTCAGTATAAACACAGCACTACAAATTTTCGATCAATACGGAATTACTTTAGGCCATTTAACTTAAATAATAGCACTCTGATCAGGAAAATAATATAATTAACGCTTACTAACGTTCAAATTGTTTAATTAGAGTTGTTTTATAAATAACAAATTAATTAAGCGTTATTTCACTGTTCTTTTTAATTGATTGTTTATTATTTGCCTCCGATAACATTAAAAGCAAAAAGTGCCGTATATTGGAAGGTGAGTTAGCAGCTAAAAATGTTTTTCTAGAGCCAAAGCGCATTTTATTTTGAGAATGGCGTTCTCATTTTTGCACCTGTATGATTTATTTTTAACATTACAGTTTTTTAGGGGTACGTTTGAACTAGTTCACAGTTATAATAATAACAATAGGATATTAAGCAAATTATGCTATAATTATTTAGGAGATTATTGAAATAGTGTAGCTATTTAATTGCATGGCAATTAATTATACAACAAACATACGAGGAAAAAGGAAAATCAAATGTGGACTGAAATTAATTGAAAATGATAGTTTTGATAATAGGTATAACATATATAATATTAATATTGGAATGGTAATTTAAACCGCTTTAATGTTACAGATTAATATTAATTTAATTGAGTCTCTAAATTTTTCGAACATGCGAATTTTGAACAAAAATGAATTTGTAACCCGAAATATTTCAGCAATTATTTATGTATCAATATTGTAGTGATAAATTGGACATGAAAAAATAATGACCCAAAATGCAACATTAAAAAAATGAATCGGTGTTTTTTTATAAAAATATTAAACATATTTTGTAAAACCAAAAAAAGTAAACTATACAGTGTGCCCCAAAACCAATAGAGACCAGAAAAAAGAGTAGTTATAAGATGAAATTCTGAGACGAAAAGTCCTTTAGCGTTTTTTGATTTGACACTCCTTTAGTTAGTTTAATTGGTAATTAAAAGTAACCAATCAATGGAATACTGTTGCTGTATAATTGGTTTCAATTTTAAAGAAACGAAAGAGTGCCATGCTTTTAATTTTTGGAATGGTAGGACGTAGGGATCCCATCAGATATATTTATTTTTTTATTGTGGTTAAATTTGTCCAACTAAATGTAATAAGCCTTGTTGCAAAATGTATCCGACAAGAGCGGTTCAATCACTAAACAAAGACATTTGTCAATAAAAAGTACAGATATTAATTTTTATGAAATGCCCAAAGTTGTGTCTCTGAAACAAAACGCAGTGTCTTGAAAACACATTTCAAATAAGACAGACCACAGGGACGTATGTCGCCATGTTGCATATTGCAATACTTCGCACCTACACCTTTCACCTTGTACTGGATTTCCGGTTTACCAAAGTCTTATTCGAGTAACGAAGAATAGGGGAAAGTGACAAATAAACAGTATAAGACAAATGCGACTTAGACCGGAAGGTGGATTACGTTTTGTCTATTGTTGGGCCGCCACTGGAGCATCACACGGATAAAAATATGGCGTTTAGTCCCCGGCAGCAGTTATTAGTTTAGGCTATCGGGTGCTGTTTTCACGGAATTGGAGACATCCGTGAGATCTCGTCCTTGAGACCTCCTGTTGGGAGGTGTGTTAAGAGAGTGGTGACAAAAATTGTGGAAGTAATGATCCGGACTGTCTTAGACTAAGGATGCTTCCAACATCGTGGCGGAGTTTTTCAAGAAAGGGTGGTGTCCTTGCGTTTGCTATTGATGGGACCTTTATCAAAATTTGGGTCCTTGAGAAAAAGAAGAGCAAAAAAGGTCAATGATGGCTTCTTCCACTTCTGCCAGTTGCCACTTTCTTCTTCCCCCGGGTACCACTCTTTTGCATCGTCCACATCCTTTAAAGTTAGACTCTTCCATTCGGAAAATATTGATCCTTCAAGTACTTCTAGTCACGGATAGCATCCATGATTCCCTAACTCTTAGCTTTGACAACGACTTTCTCCCACTCCGTATTTTTTCTCGCACTGTCAATTTTGCTGCTTAAACGAGCAAAAAAAATCTCTTTCGTCTTTTTCATAAATGGTAAAAAGTCACTTTTAAGTCTTTCCTTTTCCTAAGTCATTTATGCTGCCCTCCAGATATTTTTCCAACTAGAGTTTCGTATAAAACTTTAATTTGAGTTTAAAAAATATTTCAAATCCGTTGACAACTGTCAAAAAATGAACAATTGTTAAATATTTGTTGGATGAAAGTGAAACTTTGGTAAATCACTTTTCCCTACATTCCGGCACATTTCATTGGCATATTGCACTATACAAAGCTTGTAAATCGGTGCTATAGTCCCAAGACCTTACTAATTATGCAATCATTAGTTGATATTTTCAATGTGAGTACAAGAAATTTGAATCTTCGTAAATAACATATTTATATTTTTAGTTGAACAGAAGTCTTATTTATGGTATAATTACGAAAAAACCTGGAAAGTACTGCAAAACCGAAAAGATACGCTTCTGGAATCAGCAAAAAAATTTATATGAGTTTACAAACAATAAAACAACTTTAAACAAGATTTTAAAATCTATAAAGTACATAATAGAAAAATTCGTTGTCAAAGTCTTTCAAAAATAGACGAAAGTACAACTTATTCCGACATTGGCTCAAAAGGGAGAGAAGTCGTGGTAATTATGGACAATGCTCCTTTTAAGAGAACAAATATATCAAATTCTTCCTTTGCTACCATATCACTGCCAATTCAATTGAATTGAACTGACATGGCATGTAACGAAAAACTTCAATCTTGACCTTAAAACTAAAGCATGGATTTATTCAGTTATTCTGATGATGATTATAATGTTGACGACGAGGAGGAAAATTGCGGTAAAGATGACGATTCTATTTTTAGTTAATGCTCCAGAAGAATTTTGAAGACACATGCTGGTTCCAGTTTCTTTCTATGGTTTGATTGTTTTGCTTACTTTATTATATAGTTTGTTAAATATTGTAGCATCTGACAGCATTGTATTGTCGTTACTTTAAAAATTCTTAACCTCAAAAACACCAGATCGCCCATCGTTTTTTTAAAGTTGAAACCGATTATATGTAATGTGTAAAATTTTCTTGGACTTAAACTCAAAAACTGAAACTTTTGGGGCACTACAATTGGGGTTTGAGTTGCGGTCAGTCGCAATTTTTACTTATAAATAAAATGTATAAAAACGGATCAAATCGACCATTTTTTCGCGTCACGGTAAATGAATCATGTTTCAATGCAGAATGTTACATTATTATTAATAATAATAATAGTAAATGACTGGATAAATATTATTTTAAATTTAAATATTATAATTATTTTGAAGTGTACAGTATTTCCCAAAAAAGTATGGCGTATCAAAGTTAAGTTTTTTCTTATGGGACACCTTGAATTTTATTGCGTTTTTTGATTGACAATAAAAATAAGATATACGTTCTTAAATAAAGAGTGTTTTGAGTTACGTCGACTTGGAGTGACCTCTCGGAAAAAATTAATTTTAATTTTTTGTTTTTAATTTATAACCTTTTTAATAAAGAACATAAAGAAAATAAGCATTAAAACCATTTTGCAAAAATCAATACAAAAACTGCGTAAACTGTCGTTTTACCGCTCATTTTGTCAGCGTGTTAGGTCAAAAAACATGAAAAGATATTTTGTCATTTCTAATAATGTATCCAATATAAAAAATAATAAATTCATGTATAAACATTGCAAACCGAATTTTCAAACAAAAACAAAATTCCACATATAAAATCACAATTTTCATAATCCGTCAAAACGATCCCCTTTTCGACACTTATCAGATCGTACTAATAATAATAATAATAGTACTCGACTAAAGTTTAAGAAAAATTGTTTTATTTTTATATTTTTGTCAAAATTTGAATAACCTTTGATTGTAACATTTAAGAAATATAGAGAACAAATTGCATTTTGTAACGGGCGATGCTTCGGAATTTACTGGACATTAGTTGTCTTTATTGTTTTTTTTTTAAATATTGCTTTGAATTTGTTTTAAGGAGTTGATTTCACTGGAAAACTAAATGAAATACTAAGAATTAAAACAAAAATCCATTTTTGTCTATCAACAAATAAAAATTTAAATGTTAGTGTTTACCAAAAATTTCATACGTCTAAATTTCGTTATTTAAAAAAATAGACAATAATACAATTGTAAAGATAAAAATATTTTTCATGCCTGCTAAATTTTAATGTACACCACAATTATTGTTTGTAATAATTACAACAAAGATATATTATTAAGTTTTAGTAAAGGTAGGTGTAAATATTTTCACTATTATTAATTATTTTGTTTAGTTGTTGCCTATCTTTAAAAAAGGGTTTGTGGAATAATTGATTAATACCAAAAATTTTCAATATTATAAAGGTCTGAAAATGTAACTATCTTTGGATACAACACCGTTTTTAGGGAGATGCATAACAAGCAAACAAAATAAAGAAATAATGTGACAAACGCTTTGTTTTCAATTTTTTTTGAATTAACATTTTGCAAAAATCATAATTTGAATTTTGTTAATGATAATTTAATAATATTTTCATGAGTTATAGATGAGTACTCCCTCTTTCAAATGATGTATAGAAAAGAAGGAAGTTCGTCAAAAAATTAAATGTTTAATAACAATTTTATAAACAATTAGAAATTTTAATATGTTCTCAATAAGCGATTGGGTTGAAAATTCGCACATATATGAAGGAAACCTTAATCTTCAAGCTCATCCAAAAAAAAATTGGTATTTCACCTTAAAAGTGTCGAAAGCTACATCGCCGAATACGCTGAACTTGCCATTCCTGCACGCTAAACAATTGAAAATCGCCTGATGCATTTCATTCCGCTGTCTAGTATTTAACGTTTTTAGTGGAGTCTCTTGATTATTTTAAGTACTTACTTTTAAACGTGGATGTAGTTTTTAATAGCGCTAACGACCGTGAACATTTTTTTGAATCGTGGGAAAAATGGTTCAAACCAACGAATGCTGCAATCCGTTAAGCAAATAGAATCATAAGTGTGTAACAAGTAATTTGCGTCTGGTAACAAAGGAGTGGAAAACAAAATTCAAAAAGTGTGTCGGCCTGTATGTTTGCCAATCGTGTCGCACAGCGTGCTATAAAAGAGAAGAAACTTTTATTCCCAGGCATGTGAAAATTTCGTCATTAATTGAAAAACGTGAAGAAGACAAGGAAGATCAGTTGCTCGACGAAATTCCCAATTCTGAAAAATCAGATCCGACGTTTCAGTACGAGGAAGTTGACGATTCCTTAAAACTTCAAAAAGTAAATACACTTTTACATGAGCTCGGAGCGCCTCCAATTAAAAAAAATTGTGTGGCTAAATTATCAGTCGAAGATGGCCAAAAAATAGTAAACGCAATCAAAAAACCGCGTGATGCAAGTGAAAATGACCCTGCTAACGAAGGGGATTTAGATTCATCTGATTCATCATTTATCACGAACTTTAAAGCTGCCCTCAATGCCGCAAAAACTACATCTGATCAAATTCAAATTCTGACTACCGTCCCAACTAACTGGGCTATCGCAAAAATACGTCGTGTCTTCAAAGTTTCGCGTCGAATTGAATCGGCGGCAAAGAAGTTACGTGAAAATGTCGGTTCGCATCTCAACCTCGCAAAAAAGTTGGTAAAAGACTTCTTGAAGCTACCATTCGAAATGTGCGGGAATTTTATTTGTCAAATTTTGCAAGTAGAATGATGCCGGGCGTAAAGGACTGTTGTGGAGGGTGGTGTGAAAATTAAGGCTCAAAAAGGAGTAATTTTAATCTTGGCGATTTATTCAAGCAATTCAAAATCGAGTTTCCTGAATCGAAAATTGGTGTTTCAAAATTTCGAAAACTAAGACCTCGCGAGTGCATTTTGGTTGGTCACAGTATGTAAAATGCATCAAAATGTGTATTTAAAAATGTACGGAATCAAGCAACAGTTTAAAATCAATGCTATGGACTATTCAAAACTCTGTCTGGCCGGCTCCGTCATCAGATTGTTTTTTGTCAATCTGCAAAAAATGTCCTGGAGTCTAATGCCCTGTGACGAAATTGAGAAAGCTATTTGAAGAAAACGATATCTCAGAAATTACTTTCAGCCAATGGACGAGTACTGACAGGTTTGTTATAACTCTTGATTCTTTATTTTTTAAAATAACTTCTTAATTTTTCATATTTTTGTACCTTTTTTCAGAAGCGATATGGTTGAAAAAACAGAAGAAAAAGAAGTGTTTTTAGAAAAATTCGAGACACACCTTACTCTCCTCCGGACACACGATTTTCTGGCTAAAGCCCAAGGAGCTTATTTCGTTGAAAAAAAGGAAAGTCCCGAAGAGGGAGAACTTATAGTGACATTAGATTTCTCGGAAAATTATACGTTTCACATCCAAAATGCCCATCACTGGACAAATAGTCAAGCTACTGTCCATCCCAACGTCGTTTACTATAGTTCAAACGGAAAAAAATGCATCTTAATTACCTCATTATTTCTGAACATTTAACTCACGACACAAAATCAGTTTATTTGTTTAATGAAAAACTTATCACTCATTTAAAACAAAAATTTGGATCGAATGCTATTCAAAAGTTTAATTACGTTTCAGATGGATCGGCAGCTCAGTAGAAAAATAAATTCAACTTCGTGAATCTTGTGAATCATTAAAAAGATTTCGGTATGAAAGCGGAATGGAATTTTTTTGCGACTTCGCATGGAAAAGGGGCGTGTGATGGGATTGGGGGGTTGTTAAAAGAAACGCTTATAAAGCCAGTTTGCAACGCGTTGATGGAAGTTACATAAATTCTCCTGTCCGTTTATTCGAATGGGCCAAAACGTTTTTCAAAAATATCGACTTCGATTTCTGTTCCCATGCCGAACACAATGCTCACGAAGAAAAATTAAAGACTCGTTTTAGCCAAGCAATTACTGTCAAAAATACCCGACAGTCTCACCATGACAACGTACCATCACATTTCTATATCATTCTTATTCCGTAATTCTCTAGCCCCACATTGTTCCGTTGAATTGCAATTCAAGCGCCACGTCTAACGTCAGCGCCGAGCGCGTCCCAGCAGGCCAGCGAGTCGGCCATCCGCGCGCAAGTAAAAAATTCGTTTTCGACACTTTCAAGTTGAAATACCATTTTTTAATGAGCTTAAAGATTAAGGCTTACTCTATATATGTGTGAATTTTCAACCCAGTCACTTATTGAGAACATATTAAAATTACTAATTGTTTATAAAATTATTATTAAACATTCAATTTTCTGGCAAATTTCGCTCTTTTGTATGAATCATTTGAAAGAGGGAGTACTCATCTATAACTCATAAAAATATTATTAAATTATCGTTAACGAAATTCAAGTTATGGTTTTTGCAAGAAAATACTGTCGGAATGTTAATTCAACAAAATAATAAACAAAATAAATAAATATGCAAAAATCCTTTAAATTGCATTTTTGTATGGTCAAATACCTTATGAATATGCAATTTTTTTTATAATTTGAGTTTTCATCGAGAATGGTGGGTACAGTTGACATGGTTTGACTTTAGTAAAAGGAAGAAAGAAAAATCATTGAAAGTAAGACGGGGTGATTCATTACTATTTGGAAATAATTTAACACTAAAATCCCGACCTTTAATTATGAAGATTTAACCCAAAACACCTAGATAAAATGTTACTAAGTTACAGGGTGTTTTGTTTAAAAATTTAAAACGATTTGTGCTTAGTATTTTAAAATTAATTGACGTATTTATTTCATATTTGGCAGGAAGTGTAGACACTGTACACCCTACACCCTTCTAAATTATGTTTAACAAACATTTCTGTTAAACTATCAGAGACGTACGACAGAGGTAAGTGACCGGTTAATCGTGCCCAAATTCTACGCCACTGTCGTAATACAAATTTTAGTACAATTTTTCGATTCTGCAATATTTATTAAGTAAATAATGTACTCTTTCCTCATAACGATTAAGTCAATATTTCTCAAGATATTTTAAGTTAAACATGAAGCTGTACCATTGAATTAAAAAAAATGAAATCACCCCACTAGATCAAAAGAATTAATTCAGTTCAGTACACAGAAACAAATAATATTGAAAAATTATCCATTAAATGTGACTTATCGGATTGTAATTTTAATATTTTAAAATCACTTTGAATTATTTTAAAGTTAGTAGATCTATTTTATTTTTGTCAATAAATTTTAGTATCTTTATTGTTAATACGGATTAAAGTTTAATTTGCGTATTAAATGCAATCCAATCCACTGGCTCAAAACGTCGATATTAGTTATTACCGAGTTACATACCAAAATTAAAAATGATACAGCTTCATGTTTAACTAAAATATCTCGAAAAATATTAACTTAACCGTTATAAGGAAAGAGTACATTATTTACTTAAAAAATATTGGAGAATCGAAAAATTCTACTAAAATGTCTATTCCGCCAGTGACTTAAAATTTGGGGACGATTAACCGGTCACTTACCCCTATCGTACGCCTCTGGTAGTAGACAGAAATGTTTGTTTAACGTAATTTAGAAGGGTGTACAGTGTCTACACTTTCTGCCAAATATGAAATGGATACGTCAATTAGTTTTAAAATACTGAGCACAAATAGTTTTTAAATTTTTAAACAAAACACCCTGTAACTTAGTAATGAGCAACATTTTATCTAGGTGTTTTGGGCTAAATCTTCATTTTCGAGGTCGGGATTCTAGTGTTAAATTATTTCCAAATAGTAATGAATCACCCTGTATATCAATAACAGGGCGATTTCACGAAAATTTTTGTAGTCATAGTGATTTTCAGTAAACAGGAGAATGGTTTCCGTAAAACACGACCGTGATGATTTCTGGAAATCATCCTCCTACCATTTTTGATCGGACAATGAAAGGAAAATCTCAAAATAAATGAAAATTTTAATTAAAGAATAAATTACATTCAATTTTGATAAACAATTTGAACATTATCAGCAGTTTCGGTAGATTATGGACCAAATACTTGACTTTCATTGCTGCTGCAACCACCATCTAGTTTTGAAGACACTACATTCATATTATTACACTTAAAAGTTTCACCTTTTTTCCAAGGTTTATTTACAATGTCAAAATGGTGCTGGTTGTTATCAAGTTGTAGATAGATTTGATAGATTTTCCTTTCATTTTTTTGATAAATAGAAAATAACCGTTGACCGCAATGAATGATTGGAAATTATTAAGACTTATTGATTCAGCTAATTTCTTTACCGATTTTGACATTTCTTTAATCCCACTAGACCATTTTTATACAATCCTTTTAAAAAAATAATAGAATTCCATGCACGATACGGTGTTAAGAAGAGTCAGTCGCTGGTAACATGGGGTGTCTCTTCAATAATAATTTTATCAGCAACCTAAAATGATGAATAATAATCAACTTTTTTCGCGTTATAAGCCCAGTCTTTTAAAGCTGCTGCTATTTGGTCACTTGGTTACTTAGTTAAGTTGGTAGCCCCTTTCTTTGGAACGGACTATATTTGCTGGGGTCCTCGATCATTTCCTTTACTTGTTTTGTCAGAAAACCTATTTACACATTTGGCTTGCGACAACCCAAAAATAAAGTTGACAAAAGAGATCGAAAAAAACGAATACCAGAGATAGAAATAGAAATAGAGGATGTAATAGACGCATTAAAAAAAAATGGGTAAATTTGGGGAGTACGAGCAATAACGAAAATGTTTAACAAGCTTGAAAGCAAGAAGAAATGCCTAAAGAATGGGGGATACAAAAATAATATATGACCGATACATAAAAAAAAGACGCTGAAGAGACAATAACACCTACAAAGGATAATGATGTTATCTATAATAGCAAAATTTAAACTTAAATTGACAACATCAAACATTTCAACCTTTTATCAATCCGTTCATTCTTTTATTTAGTTCACCGATTAAAGTAACGCTAAATTAAATTTTAATTTCGATTTTAAAATTGCGGCTTAATATTTATTCTAATAAAAATTTCCCTTACAATTTAACTGGAAATTTTTAATCATTTTTATTTGTTCATGTACAATTACTAAATTTTGCGGTTGCGCAATAAAAAAATAGTAAAAAAAACTGTAATTAAAATTGCTGCGCAAAAAATTAAATTAAACCCTTCAACAGCCAGTTAATTTCTTTTGATCCGTGTCGCGGATTATGATGTAACATCAAAAGAGAGCTTTTTTTACTGAAAGCGTTTTAAATGATATTATTATCAAACTAGAAATTAATTAACATATATTTTTTTATTAAAGCTAAAATTTTTGAGAGATTCAAGTCAAACTTCATAAACGTTATTGTTTATTTTTAGGAAAAAAAATTAAATTATCATTGCACACGATTGTGTTTTAAATTAAACATAAATAAACTAAGTTGTCGCAAAATTCAAGAAAGCAAACACTTTTACAGTGCTTTTCAGCTGTTGTTTACAGGATTAGAATGGAACTGTCCAAAGATTTCTGGTGTTAACCGTTACAGCTCCTTGAGGATACATAAATCTAAAAACTTTTTGAAATGAAATTTTATCGGTAACAAACATCTTCCATTTATTTTTAAATATCGTATGCAGTATTTAAATAAAATAAAAAATACACAGTTGGCAAATACTTAATATCATCAATAATGAAAAAAGTACAAACTAAAAATTTTTATTTTTCTAGAAAAAGTTTTAAGTCCAGTGTTTTTCCATCAAATAATGTTAATGTTTTTAATAGTCGGTAAATTATGTTGGTAGTAAAAGTTTCAGTTTGCAGAAACTATAAAACTATTTAAAAACTTCTAAAACGTGGTAAATTTTTTAGTAAGTGAAGACCCCATGGCTGCAGCTTTTATCTCATCACAGATAAAAATCGCTTAGGTTCAATATTAGAAAGTCTGTATTTAATTTCTCTTTGTTAAGAATACAAAAATAAATTTCAGTTCTACTATATTTGAAGTTATGTAACTTGAAACATAAAAATGCACTTAAACTGACCAGTTAATTTAAGTATAAGTGTTTTAAACAGCGTTTTATCTGCACAAGAGAGTTTAAATCTTAGCTAAGCTAAGTTGATAAAACCCGAATGCAATACAATGTTTTAATTTGAAATTTTGCAGTCACTATAAAAGTCATTGAAATTAATTCAAAAAATATCTAGATATTGTTTCAATTGATTAACCCACTAATGTATTAGGTAATTTTATTATTCTACTATTGTATTAAGTAATACTTTACACGGTTAATGAGTGGATAATAGTGTATAGTTCATTTAATCGCTAAAGAGTACTAAAGTGGGCTTTGAATAAATTCGGAAATTGACGATCAGGCAAAATAGATTGAAAGTAAAAACATCGACTGTAAACAATATGTGAACTTAGTGTAAGAATTTATCTTTAATTTAACTAAAAAAGGAATGCATTACAAAACTATTACTACATTATTATTGCTGAAACCTCAAACGCTACAAGAAAATTAAAAAAGGTAAATGTTTTTTGATTAGATAGTGTATTGACTATTGACATTTCAAACAAAATTGGTTTCTGCGCAACTACTGTTTTGTGATTGAATAAACTCTACATGTTTTCCACTTTATTTAAGGTAAAATTTAATTTAATAAATCACTGCTATAAGATATTTCACTCAATAATGACAAAATCTTTACCTAATTAATTAGTGTGGAGTAATTATTCAAAATACATCAAAATAAAGTAGCGGACAATTTCTATAATTCGATGTCAGCAATAAATTTTGGTACGTGATTCAGTAAACAGTTTGTCTTTAACTTTATTCTACTAACAAACAGATAAAAATTATTAAATATAGACGAAAATAAATTATTACTGTTAAACGTGGGCCCCGACGCCCCGATAAATGTTAGGAAACAACATGTAATGCAATTTGTGACAATAAAAAATATTTGTATATTTTAGACCACGAACTAGTCTTTAATTTGAAGTTTTAATGAACTGCAGTATATTTCAATGCATACAATACTGATTTTAAAAGTCCCTCAAAATCAATTTCAAGAAATTTTAAGAAATGAAAAATTTGAAAACAGATTTCCCTCTTTCAAGATACGCAAGGAGAGGAATTTTTCGTTTTGGTACATTTTTTTCAGAAAATTTGAGGTAATCATCAAAAATACTATAAATTTTTTAAACCAAATGATGAAAAACATGTTTTTCTTCTTGTTATGTTCATATTTTGATTTAATATGAAAAGATTTTTTTTCTTATTAGTTTTGTTGAATACAGTAATACCTCGTTAATCCGGACTAATTAAAACGGAACATTTCCGCATTACTGAAATATCCCCATTATAGGAACACTTTAAAAATTCATAAAAATTTGTAATTTTTGTTTGATACAATTTATTATTTTTCACAAAAAATGGTCTCTGAAAGACTGTTATGTCTGCAGGCGGAACGTCAAGATCTATGGCCCACTCCATGGTCATATTTAAAGCCTTTATTGCTTCTTCATTCTTGATTTTTCTTCTAAATGGCTCTTGTTCATCATCGCCGGAATCGTTTTGGGTGTTTTCCTCTAAAGCAAGTAAATTTTCATCACCGCAAATCCAAGCCTGAACTTCAGTAACTGTGAATACTTTCCCTCCGGCCTGGTGTAGCATTGAAGAAACTGCCCCGCAGAAATGATCTGTGATTTTAAAATGTTGAGAGGTAAATTGTCTTTGTCTTCATATTTGTCGAGATAAATTTAAAAGTTTTTACCATGATTTGGATATTGTAGTTGGGGAAATAGTGTTCCGTGCATGGGAAAGCCAAAAGACCGCATCTCTTAAAATTAAAGACTTTATGCACTTAGGAATTTCATCTTCGTCAGACTATAAAATATGACACAATAAACTTTTTCTATACGTTAGTTTTGTTAACTGAATAGTGTTTTGATCAAGAAGTTGAATGATGGCAGTTCTATTTGGAGGGAGAAACATAATTGTAAATTCTTTAATCACTGTGTCAATGTTTTCTTCTCCTGGACCATGACATCTATTATCAGAAATGGCTTTTCATCACACCCCCAACACCAGCCTATAACTTCTTCAAAACTTAATTCTTGTCTTTGATAATTAAAGTACCGTGTTTTCTCTTTGGAACCATTTTGTTTCCAGTTGCAAACAAGTTAAAACAAGCATTGTAATCAAATTTCGGTTAAATTAAATAAAATGTGACAATCCGGATTACGGAAACTTTCAAATCCGGACTACAAGGAACATAATGGAACAGCTAGTAGGTCCGAATTACTGGATCATCCGAATTATTGAATGTTCGAATTAACGAGGTATTACAAAAAAACGTGTGATAGGTTTTTGACAAATTAGAGTATCAGTATCAAAAGATTTGATATAAATAATTTAAAAGTGTACCCCAATTTGGTTAATGGGTGCGTAAATAATGAGTAGAAAATGAGTGCCCATGTTTCGAAAAATTGATTTTATTGAATAACTGCGCCATTGCTTGTCTCAAAGCAGGATAAACAAAGAGGAAGGGGAGGTGTAACAACATTGTGAAAAAATCTTGGTCCAACTCCCTTAATCTAACTCAGACGGTCCCAAGACATTAACATGGCTATTGGGGCGAAAACCCAAAAATAGAAAGAACGAACTTCTACAGTTTTGGTAAACAATCAGTTGGACCCCAGCATCCGTAAAATAGTGAAATTTGCAACAAAGCCCAAAACAAGCTTTAAAATAGATGGACTTAAGGATAAACGGATGCAGAACAAAGATCTCGGAACATAGAAAGGGATATAATTGCTATAACAAAAACTAAGAAGATAAGAAACGATGCAGAAATATTGTATAATTTCATACATTTATATAGCAGAATATCTAAAGAAGAGAGCAAAGAGAGGAATGCCGACGTTTCACCCAAACTTGCCAAGAATTTATCAAGGGTAATTGTAATTAATAAAAACATGTGAGTTACAAAAGTTAAAATAAATCATCAAAAATGACGATTTAGTCAATTAAAATTTAAAATTTAATAAATTATATAAGACACACATGTAATTTTTAACGATCCAACAACTAAACAAATTGTTCGTTCGTTAAAAATCATTAGGAAAGTATAGATTAACTCATTTTGAGAAAATAAAATATTCCAGTAATAGATAATGTACTAAATTAGTTAGAATGAAGTACCGATCTTCCTTAAAATATTTATACAATTGTCGATAAAATGAGGGTAAGAGATGTTTTATTAATTGGCAATTAATTTTTCGTCTACGTTGCCTACGTTTCTTCAAGCACATCATTAATGACTATAAATAATTAATTATATAGAAAATGAAATAATTCTATCCTTTCAGACATATTTGTAAATGACATGATAATGCATCCAATTGGTTTAAATTAAATTAAATAAAACTTTATTTAGTTCTTGGTATTATGCAAATCATTTTTTTTTATTATTTTTTAAAATATTTTATTATTTCTTTTCATAACCGTTTCTTCGTATATCTTAAGATACGGGTAGAATGAGTGGAAACTTAAATTTTATAATGCAAATAAAACACCAACAACTGCCCCCAAGAGCTATATTCGTACACGTGTTTTGATAGCTAAGCTATCATCATCAGAAAACTGACACTGTCACTTTACAATTTAGAAACAAATAAATAAAATAATATTAATATTGGGAAAATAATATAATTAATTAATATCTTACTTTGAAATTAGTATAAATAATTTTTAATCGTAAAATAAAATAGATAAAAAGGAAATTTAACTGTGATGTCTTCAAGTAGTTAAAACCGGTAATAATTACGAACTTTTCAAAAACAAAACTTTGCTTTCGTAATTATTCAAGTTTATCTAAAGAATACACCTTTCCAACGAAAAGAGATAGATGTTATTGGCAGTGACACTGAACATATGAGGATATTGTGAGAGGGGTAACGATCACCGACATTTCTTAAGACAAATGTAACCTCAAATTCGACAGTGGTTTGAGGGTATATTCCAGTTTCTGCTTTATTCGTTGTAAATTGTCACTTGTCCAATCAAAAAATTACAAAGTTACCAGAATACTCACATATGTGCAATGTCCTTGTTCAGTGACGTCACGAGCTAGACAAGTATGTCTTTCTTTGAAAATGTTTATTATTCAAGCTTTTCATAGAATTAAGGAAGGGTGACCACATAATAATAAACACAACAATGTGACTCACATTACAAGTGTGCTGGCGCTGCATCATATTACAAACGAGCCACCCCGAATAATTCATTTACTATTTTATTTTGAACAAAATCCAAAAACAGGACATTTTTGTTTTCAGGAAGACATCTTTTAATATCAAATTCTTATTCTTATTTTGAAAGTATTTTCCTTTATGACTATTTAAGATATTTTAAAATTTGACTGACAATTTTTCAGAAAAACATTTTTTTATATTAATCATTGAAACTCATTTTTTGTTTTATACAACAGAGCTTCTATAGCTCTTTTTACATTTTGAAAGACTTGGGAAGTGATCTGACGGCAGTTTATCATATTCTTTCCCTAATCGCCTACAACGATGCTATTTGTGTTTCATACACCTTCTGTTGTAGATATTTCCACAAAAAAAACTCAAATGGGGTCAACTCAGGTGATGTGTTTGAATTTTGTTTCACACTTTCAATAATGAAAGATTCTATTTCATTTTCCAGCATCTAATCGTTTAAATTTCTTAGTATAAAAAGGAGTCCCATAATGTAGATACCTAAAATTGCAGCCTAAACGTTGACTTTATCGGGATTTTATGTATGCGTCTCTTGCATATTATGTGGATTTGTGTCACTCAAAATGCGGCAATTATAACGATGAACCTCTTCATACAATAAAATTTACCTTCGCCAGAAAAAAATCGTGGCCACTAATGTGAGATGAAGCAGAAACTATTTTAATGAAAAAGTACATAATTGAATGTAAGCTTTTGCACTAAGATTATTATCTTCCGGGTTGAGCCGTGTTCGTTCTTCCTTCCTACGTTCTCTGCTTGACGTTTCGCTAACCATGCTGTTAGTTTCTTCAGAACTTACTCTACATTCTTCATACATTAGACGCCTCTACGGGGAGGATATCTACCAGAAAACCAGGAAACTGGATAAGTTACGGAAGAAGAAGAATCAACTGCTATCCTCATTAGCATATCTACGACGATGCCGAGACCAGGAGGTGACGCCTACTTTTGTGAAAATTCGCCATCATATCGCAACAAATCATGCAAGAAGAATCATCGAACGTAGTGAGAAGGCACTCACTCGAGAAAGAGTACGTTATACTTACCATCAACTGCATATAACGTCAACAGAACTATACCAGCTACATCTACAACTGAGCAGCATACTGGATAAAGAAACATGGAACACCATAGAATGCATCAGCTACGAACGTGGGGAATACCACCTACAATCAACCACTAACAGGCATATCAAGAAGTTTGAGAAATTAAGTACCAAGCACCAGCAAACCAGCTATAAATTGGACGAAAACAAAACAGTTGCAAACTTGTCGAACTACCCACTCACCGAAGACTGCATATCAATTTTGTCAAAAGGGACGAACTACGCCATTGCTCCAAGCCAGATACCCACAGAAGAGATAATAACAGAAGTGGAAAGTGTTATCAGAAAGCTTCCAGTTGAAGAAGCAGAGGAAATACGCCACGAGACTTGCCGGATTTTACAACGTTCCAAATCTCCACGTAGGAACATTACTCGCGCAGAAGAAATTGCATTAAAAGAACTCAGAAGCAATCAAGAAATCATGGTGACACGCGCAGATAAAGGCAACGCTACAGTAGTCATGAACACCGAAAACTACAAAATGAAAATCAAATTGCTACTGGATCCACAACTTTACACCAAGTTAAAAGGAGATCCAACCAACAAAATTGAAAAACAAACGAGAGCCGCAATCAAACAATTAGCTATACCAGCCGATCAACATCGTCAACTGCTACCTTCCGGGACCAGACCACCTAGACTATACGAATTACCAAAAATTCACAAATTTGGTAACCCTCTAAGACCAATTGTCAGCACATGTGGATCTCCAACTTATGAATTGGCCCGTTACGTGGCTAAGTTTCTACAACCGTACGTGGGAAGAACTGAATCTTTTGTGAAGAACTCCGAACACTTCGTCGAATTACTGATGACTCTTGAAGTAACCAATGACGATATACTAGTTAGTTTTGATGTAGAATCGCTATTTACTAACGTACCAGTCGACGATACACATAACATCATAAAACAACTGTGCACAACGCATGGGTTAAGAGAAGATATACCAGAGCTATCAAGAATATGTATGAATACAACTTACTTTCTATGGAACGGAGATTTCTACGAACAAAAATCAGGTGCAGCCATGGGATCACCATTATCACCGGTTATTGCGAATACAGAAACCGAAATGCTGGTTCAGATACGTGGACGATACCTTTGTCATATGGCCTCATGGGAAAGAAGCACTTACTGTATTTCTTAACCACCTCAGCACGAAAAGATCAAGTTTACCATGGAGACAGAAGAGAATAAGGAGCTTCCCTTCCTGGATGTTCTAGTGAAACGAGGGGATAACAACAAGTTGGCTCATAGTGTATATCGTAAAAAGACACACACCGACCGATACCTCCATGCCACATCACACCATCATCCACAGCAGAAGCGGTCTCTAATCAAAACTTTATTGCATAAAGCTAACAAGATTCCTGACGAGGTTTACAAGGCAGAAGAACTTCGACACGTCCAACAAGCCCTAATGAAGAACGGCTATACCAGAAAAGAAATAAGAGCCGCCTGTCGCAGGAAATCCGAAAAAGAGAAGGAACAGGTCACCACCTACGCTCGTTTGCCATTCATTGCTGGAGTAACTGACAAATTAAGAAAATCATTGGAGAAGAAGAATATCGGTGTCAGATTTGTAACGGTTAGAAAAATACAGCAACTACTACCTTCTAATAAAGATAACTTGCCGAAACTCTCAACAAAAGGGTCTACCAAATTGATTGTTCATGTGGAAAGGTCTACATTGGTCAAACCGGACGCAACATAAAATGTAGATTAAAATAACATCACCGAGACGCCAAGTCCAGAGCGGTAGATAAATCAGCAATCGCAGAACATCTACACGAAAAAGGAAAACACATCATCAACTTCGAGGAAGCTAAAGTTCTATCAAGGACTAACAACTACTATCCAAGGATAATCAGAGAATCCTTAGAAATTATGAAAAATAATCAATCGAGAAGACGGTTACCGATTAAGCAACACGTGGAAACTAACTCTTCACAAAAACAAAGAAAACAAATGTCGCCACAAAATTAGTCGATACCAAACAGAAGATCAACCAACCATCGAAAACCAACCATCCGTCACTGATTGCCATCAACCAACCGTAACGGAACATAGGTATATAACGAGGAGCAGAAGACAACAACATCAGTCTTTAGAGTAACTTCTGAAGAAGCTAACAGCATGGTTAGCGAAACGTCAAGCAGAGAACGTAGGAAGGAAGGATGAACACGGCTCAACCCGGAAGATAATAATCTTAAGTACAAAATTGATAATATTTCGAAAAATAACGATTTTTGTAATAAATAACCTCACACAATCTTTTCTTATTTCTTAATGAAAAATTAGTAATTAATAAGTAATAATTGAGGCTTTCCAATTAAAAAAACGCAAGTTTCAGCATTTTTTTCATATTAAACTTTGTACATCTTTTTCGAACACTCTGTATCAATAAATTCATTTACTTCATTCACAGGTTATTACAGTACACCTTCTCTTACAAGAAAAAACATTCAAAACAAATAATTATGTGTTGTATTATGAGAAAAAAGTACCATTATTTTCTAGTCCGAAAACTTGAACTGTTGGATTTAAGTGTATAATGTTATTCATTCACTAAAAAGTATTCATAATTTTGTACAGAATCTGAAAATGTAATAATATACAGAGTTTTTGATTTGAAATAAGGAAGATGACATCTACCTCCGGTATAACCGGAAGTGTCGCAATCTTGAAAATATTTTAGACGAGTGTCCCCTAATCTTGTAAGCACAATACCCAATTATCAAATTTTAGGTGTCAGTGGTTTCGAGATATTTCTAATTGACGATTTATCTGCCGTACCCTGTATAATCTCACTAGTAATTTTTTTGTTAGTATCAGTTTGCTGTTTATGTTAAACATTGTTTGGTTAAAACTTAGTGAGGTTTTTGTGTTGATTGCGTTCCTCTTGAATGAATTAATCACATTTTTTTACAATCATTCAAAAAAATTTCCGGAAAATTCAAGACACTCGGGGCATTAATTTAAAAATATTTTCTGTTTCTACAATTAATTCTTTTCGGCATCAACGATTGTTTGCCTTTTTTATCGGAAATCAAGTATTAAGAAAGAAAGGTACACAGTAAAAACTTTATCTTGTTAAATCAATGGTTGTTAAAATTGCCGATTTTCTTAAATAAGTTATATACATTTTAACGTTATATTACAAAATGCAAGAATTTTATATTTCAACTAAGGATTTTTGTAAGGCTTAGATCTCGCAAAATATTTTGGGGTTTTAACAAAAATGTTTGTAAAAGTCATACTCAATTGTTGTCATTTTGCAACTTTTTTTGTGTTATACCTACAACAGACTTTGTTATTTCACACACTTTAAAATACCAAAACACTGCTAAATGTGAAGAAATTGCAATACGTAGTATTTTTGTAGAACAAGCAAGATCGCAGACAAAATTAAAGTTTTAATTCTTGATGCAGTGTTATCTCAGTATTTATTGGTGTCGGTGGAGTAAAATTTTTGTTTAATAAAACTATAAAATAATAAGAAAATGAGGTTTTCGAAAAAAGCCGATTTTTTCACAAATCGGAGTTTCAACTTGATTTTTCTGTGAAATTTTTTCAGGTAATGTGTTTTTTCATAGTACCAATGGAAAATTTGAAGTTTCAGCTATCCAACCTCTAATTTTCAATTTAGAATTTTCGAAAAAACAATTGGCGAATGTCAATCAAAAATTTTGTTTTTTCCATAAAGTACCAGAAATAAAACGTGAAGCTAGAACAGGCCTCCGCCTGTCCCTCAATACAAAACTTACCGACGTGATTTAGTTTCTGTTAAGAAAAATTTCCAAAAATGGTAAAATTTTTCGGAGAAGCGGTTATAACAGCAAAACCGCTAAAGTTAGGGATATAACATGTTACATAAAAAAAGAAGTACTCTTTAAGTGCTTTCCAAATCTGCAATAAAATATAGGGTGTTCCATTTAAAAAAGCATAAGTTTGATACGGCACGCTACTGGTGACCAAAAATATGGCGACGATAATTGCGAACAATTTTGCTCCTAAACTTTTTTCGATAACTTTTATGGTAAAGCAGCTATGGTCCGAGGGAGTTTAGGTGCTACATCCTGTATAAATCTTTTTAAAAATCTTGATTTTAAATCGGGATGGGTTTAAAGTGCTCAAAGAAGATTGAGCTTGCTGTAAATTCAGGTTTTAAGCTGCCATATGTCATTTAATATTTATTGTACAAAAAATTTAGGCAAGAGCAAACCGTCTGGAATTAAAAAACTTACAATTTAATTCTTCAACATTATTTTGATATCTCTACCTCTAGTAGTTTTGGAATTATTTGGAAGAAAATTGCATTTTCTACGAAATAGCAGAAATTCGTTTTTTACTTTTAGCTTCAATTTTTTTCTAAATTAAGCATTTTAAACTGGTCCAACTTCTAGAATCTATTGATAATACATCAATACAGAGAATTGCAAAATGGCAACATCTAATTTTAATTAGAATGGTAATTTAGGGGTTGATTTCCGTGATTTTTTCGCTGAAAAAAGTATGAAGCGACATTATTTTAACCATAACTCGCTCATTTTTTCAGTAAAATGTATACTTTTCGAGTTATTCACGAAAAACCGATTAAAAACGTTGATAAAAATATTTGCCTTTCTCTTTCAAGACCATTTTCCATTTTCGGAAAGAGTAGCTAATTTGATTTGCAATTTTTGCTAGACGTTTTACTTCAATAAGGATTCTCTTCGCACAGTTAGTCTACCACAAATGTCGAATATAAGATATTCTTTATTTTATTGTTTGGCCGAGTAGTCGATAGCGAGTGAATGAACCTTTCCTGCCTCCAAACTGAATTTGCCGCTATTCCACTATTTTTTACAAAGAAATTATTATTCATTTTCTTAGCAAAATATCGGTACACTTTCTGTACGACTTTTACACGTTTATTGTATCAGGGCAATGTGGACGCTTGTTTTGGTATTGTTAATTTTTTTAATTTCTACTTTATGTTTAAACAATAATTTATAATAAAAACATTATTATTACTCTTAACTATTGAATTCTAATAATGAAATATTAAACTAAAAATTAATAGATGTTACAACTACTAGTTTTGTAATATTTGTTTAAAAATTATTTATACATACTATGTTCGTCATTTGAACTAACCCATATTCGATTATATACAATTAATAACCCATAAAATACTTAAAGAAAATGTAGCAGAATTGATTATTTGGAAATGTTATTTGATTTTTTTAATTTAAAATTTAAATGTATACTCAACTGTGACAATCCATTGTTTTTATTCTAAAAGTCAATTATTAAAATCACTTTATATAAGCATTCATAATACCATAATAATAATACATAGTATAATTTGAATTAGTAAATACTACCGGATGGATGTTGTGAAATTTGATATTCAAACGATAACATTACCGTTCCTGTGTTATGTGATGATGACATGTCGACAGATATAAAAATATTCTCTACATTACAGTAACAATCGCAAGCATCGGCAGTATAATAATAATAATAATAATATATTTATTCTATTAGACATGTATAAGAAGCGTCAATTATAAAAAAAATATATGTGTATAGATATATATCTAAACAAAGTTTTAAAATTCTACTAAGTAGACAATAAATAATCATTAATATTGTAAGGGCATACACTAGTTATAAAATATTTTAACTTGTATTTAAAAACTATTTTGGACTTACTTGATTTTATTATTTTCGGTAACTTATTAAATATTTTTAATCCCATTACACTGGGATTAAGTTTTGTGAGCTCTAGTCGAGATGATGGTAGGCTAAAATTACTATTGTTACGTGTTCCGTATGTATGGATTGTGTTTTGTTTAGTAAATTTATGTTTATTCAAGTAAATGTATTTGTAAATTTCCACTATATAAATTCCTGTTATAGTTAACATACCATATTTTATAAACAATTCTTTACAGGAAGTTTTAGAGTTAACTCCGGCTATTATTCTCAGAATACGTTCTTAAATTAAAAATATTCTTTTGGAAGAAGATGAGAGACCCCAGAAACATATACCATATGAAATTCTGGTACAAACGTTTGCGTTGTAGTAATCGATAAGACTGTTTATGGAGATAAAATATTTTAGATTTCGAATTTGATAACAGATGGAATTCAATTTGTTGGCTAGTGACGTGCAATGTAGTGGCCAATTTAAATTTTCGTCCAGTTGAACACCTAAAAATGTTGTATTTCGAATATTTGTTATCATTGATTTATCAATGGAGATGTTTACTGCTTTTAGAGTACGGTTCTGCCTAGAATGAAAATGAATAAAATTAGTTTTTTAAAGTTGAGGAGTAGTGAATTATCTAAAACCAATCATTCAGATTGTTTATAAGTGCGTTGGCATTTATTTCTAATATGTTTTTAGTTGGGTGAGAAACTAACAATGACGTATCATCAGCATATAAAAGACATGTTTGTCTATGTATTTATCTATGTCCTTAATGTAAATCAAAAACAGTATTGGACCTAGTATTGTTCCCTGTGGTACTCCAATCTTGTTGAGTTTTAAATGAGATCTAAACGTGGTGATACAATTGTTGTTGTATGACCGTATTTCTGTAAATTGTAATCTATTAGATAGAAATGAACTAAACCAGTTAGAGATGGTACCGCGTATGCCTAGTAGATTCAGTTTATTAATCAGTTTATCATGGTCAACACAGTCAAAGGCTCTACTGAGGTCACAAAATGTGCCAACTGGACATTCTTCTTCATCGATTGATTTACAGATAAAATTAATTAGATCACTTAAAGCAGCCATTGTGGATTTATTAGATCTGAATCCGTGTTGGTTGTCTATTAAAATGTGAAATGTATTTAAGAAGGATGATAGTCTGTCTAACATGGCGTATTCAAACACTTTTGAAAAGACCGATGTTAGAGCAATTAGCCTATAGTTCAAAATATTTTTGGGATCATCTTTTTATATAAAGGGGTAATTTTAGAAGTTTTAATAACGTCTGGAAATGAGCCTTCGTGTAAAGATTTGTTAATCAGAAAAGTGAGAGGTTTACATATAAAGTTAGACACTTCTCTTTAGAGAAAAACTACCATACTTTTTGACTTGATTTTGTGTGATGATGTGTTGTTGCGTGTCCTTGACATTTAATTTGATGAAAGATTTTGTAGGGTGTTTCTATATAAAAATCATTAAACGCGCGAACAATATCATTTGGGGTATTTAGTGATTTATTTTCCCATGTCATTTTCGCTGGTAATTGCTTGTAATTAATAACTGAGTTTTACAATTAGACATTTTTCTCTCAAAATTATGTTTATTTAAATAGGAATCCAGTTATTAGGTTATACTTTTATTTTTATGCTTTTTCTTATAGTAGCAAGAATCTTGCTGCAAGAAACATTATTCGTAATAATTTTGACGATATGGATTTAATATTATTTAGATCTATTATTCTTCTAATTTATAGTCAATAGCACTCATTTGTACAATAGTGAACTTACACTCGAGTTCTTTCACTCTTGAAGAGTCCCAAAAGGACGAACAGCTTTCGAGTAATTCTCGGTGTTTGTTTGCGATTGTACAACTCTTGCAAACTTACAGCAGGCGATTTGAGATTTTTATTTTTCTAACACTTAGTTGACTATAATTATCGAAGGATCGACTTATGTAACTGCTTTTACCCATCTGTCGACAAAGTTTCTTGTTGCTAAGTAAGTTACGTTGCTAAAATTTGTAAATATGATTTTTACTGAAGTTTCTGTTCTTTTGGCGGAAATTGTACTAAAATTAGCGTTACACTGTTGGAAATTATTATCAATGGATAAATATTTTATATTGTTTTTGTTTTAATTAAAAATCAGAAACCTTCATATTGCCCAAGAGAAATATGAGAAGAATTTCCCTAGCGAAATAAGAATGTGTAATGACCTATCGTAACTAAGGTGGTAATAGTCAATATTGTGTCAGTCAAAAAAACATTTTCTTCTGATTGAAAATATATTGACTATTATTACCTTGGTTTCTATACACATTCTAATTTTTCTTGATAAATCTGGAGAGTCCTTATTTTTATTTATAACAAAAAATCATATGTAATATTTATTCATTAAAAACAATTACAACGGTGAAATGTCCACCTATTAATTTTAGTTAACAAGTAAGCTGCAAAAATTTCCGGAAATTTTTTGTGCAGCTATGGAATCATATTAAATACTAAATTTTAATTGGTTCTTCGACAATGTGATAAAATTTTGAGAATAAAGTGCTCCCTAATATATTTTCCATTTAACTTCTACATCCTTAATCATAAAAAAATAAAAACAAAATACTTTCAAGATATCTTCAAGTACATAAAGTTATTGGGAAATAATTGAATTAAATTAATTAAACTTTAAAGCACTTAAATCATTTGCTTAAAAATATCTCTTAATGAGGAAGACAATAACTGCTTGGGTAAAGTTTCCGATACATAGAATCAAAATTTTCATTCCTTTTTTATACCCTATACAGGAAATAAAAAAATACAGCCATGGCATCTCCAAGTAAATAAAGCCTTTATGAGATAGAAAAGATGATAAAATTATCTTCTTTTCTCCATGCCCTATCTCCGATAAGAAAGGTATAGCTTGCTGAAGTGTAAAATAATTAAATTCGAAGTTAATGCGAATAGTTTACATTTGTGTTATAGCAAAATAAAAACAAAATACAAACAAGTTGTCGTCTCCATACCCCACCTTATATTTCAAAAGAAATATAAAATAATTAATTTAAGGAAAATTAGTTATCTAAGATGTAGATAAACTTGTTGATAAAATGTGAATCCTAGAAGGTGTTTAATTAATTAATTAAGAGTCAATTATAAAGATAATTCTTACCCTAAAGACATATTTATAATTTGCATAACAATGCATAGAGAAATGACAAAAGAAGCTAGAGACAGAAAAAGCTTTGATGAAGGTTGCTAACTTAAAAGAACAAGAAATCATATTACATTGTTTATTTTACGATTTATAATTTAATTTTTTAAACTTAAAGCGTTAAATCTGCCTGAATAGTAATTTAATTACCACAAAGGTCAAAAAAAACAGTTTTCGTTTTATGGTCACTTCAAACCGGATGCGAGAATCAATCTATTGTCCAAATGACAATAAAAATAGCTTTAAAGGCCACATCATAGTTACAGAACTATACCGCAATAGACGCTTGTGATGCAATACCACAAATTGAATTTTACCACCACACCTATAAATTAAACAAACATCACAGCGCAAAACCTATTCAAAATACCTAGTATCAGAAAGATGTAGGTTAATTGTTTTCAGTACTTACATCACGTACACGTAATCACAGAGACAATTTAACACAAGGTTTGTTTTGCGATAATGTTTAAATGGAATTTAAACAAATCTTAGTTTCTATCAACGGTCACCACTAATCTTTGTTTTTAAGTAAACAAACAACGTTTTTGCAGAAACCTACTACTACAATGTAATTTTAATCCTTTTAACAAAAACCGGATATTGCGCTTTGTTATATGCACGATAAATGGATTTATATTATCCTTTCAAAGGACAGTTTGCCACAGTGCTTGGAAAAAGATAAAACTTAAACTAGGGCACGTTTTTTTAAAGCACAATACAAATAAAGATCAGATCGATAATTGTGTCGCAAATATAATAAATTTAATTTTTATGGCGCGTTTATTGGCAACTACGATTGTAATTTCTGTAATAAAAATTTAATTGTGTGATTGAGTATGTTTTAAATAACATTAAATTAATATATACAAGTTGGTTTTTATGAAACGAACACATTAACAAATGTTGAAAAGTGTGAGAGAACAAATTCAATAATCAATTTAAGTTTAAAATACAATTTGGTTGATTTATATTTATGGAAAACGTTTATAAATGTATGAAATTTTCATTTTTTTTATTATCGTCTACCAATCAATTTTTTTGGTAATATTTTCAAACAAAATCGTTTTTCTAAAATTATTTTTAATTAGGTAAACAAATATTAATGATTAGGCTAATTATCATTAGCTTTTAATCTATTGTTAACTTTAATAAAATAGACGATTGTTATTAAATTTAAAGGCTGTTGGTACTACTGCGTTATCATAAATAACAAAGATGCTAATGCTTTCAAACGTCCGTATTTAAGCTATACACATTACAAATTAAAATAAATTGTTAGAATCCAAATTCAATTTATCAACAAGTTATATCTTACACAAACAAATTTTATACCTCTAGTTATTTATTTATTCATAGCAATTCGACTTAAACTAAACAAAACTAAATTGCTAAATATAAGCAAGAATGTTATTAAGAAAATTGAATTTTTTTAACTGTTGTTGTTTTTACAAGAAAAATAAACTTCAATTTAAATTAAGTTATATTTATAATTTTAATTTGGGAATAAATTTTTATTAAATTATTTACATGAAATAAAAATTACACTTTAAATTTAATTTCCTGGCATAATTTTTATTCAACATTGATCAATTCTATTACCATATTACAAAAGCTTAATTTTCTATACACAACACAATTAATAAAGTTTATTGTATAAATTTATTATGAATAGAAATGTTATGGTTAAATAACATTTAATTTGAAACTTTGAAAAAAAAATATTTTTTATTATAAAGTTGGGTGACAGTATGTGTACAAAATCGCATGTGATATGAGATTAATTAAATTAAAGACGCTAAAGAAAAATCATGCTTTCGTTTGTAAATTCGATGCTTATTATAGTCAAATTATTTTTTTAAATTACTGCATTTTCAGCGTTTCAATTCACTCGTTTATTGACAGCTTTTCGTTTGTGTATTTAGATAATTATTCTCAGAATACGTTCTTAAATTAAAAATATTCTTTTGGAAGAAGATGAGAGACCCCAGAAACATATACCATATGAAATTCTGGTACAAACGTTTGCGTTGTAGTAATCGATAAGACTGTTTATGGAGATAAAATATTTTAGATTTCGAATTTGATAACAGATGGAATTCAATTTGTTGGCTAGTGACGTGCAATGTAGTGGCCAATTTAAATTTTCGTCCAGTTGAACACCTAAAAATGTTGTATTTCGAATATTTGTTATCATTGATTTATCAATGGAGATGTTTACTGCTTTTAGAGTACGGTTCTGCCTAGAATGAAAATGAATAAAATTAGTTTTTTTAAAGTTGAGGAGTAGTGAATTATCTAAAAACCAATCATTCAGATTGTTTATAAGTGCGTTGGCATTTATTTCTAATATGTTTTTAGTTGGGTGAGAAACTAACAATGACGTATCATCAGCATATAAAAGACATGTTTGTCTATGTATTTATCTATGTCCTTAATGTAAATCAAAAACAGTATTGGACCTAGTATTGTTCCCTGTGGTACTCCAATCTTGTTGAGTTTTAAATGAGATCTAAACGTGGTGATACAATTGTTGTTGTATGACCGTATTTCTGTAAATTGTAATCTATTAGATAGAAATGAACTAAACCAGTTAGAGATGGTACCGCGTATGCCTAGTAGATTCAGTTTATTAATCAGTTTATCATGGTCAACACAGTCAAAGGCTCTACTGAGGTCACAAAATGTGCCAACTGGACATTCTTCTTCATCGATTGATTTACAGATAAAATTAATTAGATCACTTAAAGCAGCCATTGTGGATTTATTAGATCTGAATCCGTGTTGGTTGTCTATTAAAATGTGAAATGTATTTAAGAAGGATGATAGTCTGTCTAACATGGCGTATTCAAACACTTTTGAAAAGACCGATGTTAGAGCAATTGGCCTATAGTTCAAAATATTTTTGGGATCATCTTTTTTATATAAAGGGGTAATTTTAGAAGTTTTAATAACGTCTGGAAATGAGCCTTCGTGTAAAGATTTGTTAATCAGAAAAGTGAGAGGTTTACATATAAAGTTAGACACTTCTCTTTAGAGAAAAACTACCATACTTTTTTGACTTGATTTTGTGTGATGATGTGTTGTTGCGTGTCCTTGACATTTAATTTGATGAAAGATTTTGTAGGGTGTTTCTATATAAAAATCATTAAACGCGCGAACAATATCATTTGGGGTATTTAGTGATTTATTTTCCCATGTCATTTTCGCTGGTAATTGCTTGTAATTAATAACTGAGTTTTACAATTAGACATTTTTTCTCTCAAAATTATGTTTATTTAAATAGGAATCCAGTTATTAGGTTATACTTTTATTTTTATGCTTTTCTTATAGTAGCAAGAATCTTGCTGCAAGAAACATTATTCGTAATAATTTTGACGATATGGATTTAATATTATTTAGATCTATTATTCTTCTAATTTATAGTCAATAGCACTCATTTGTACAATAGTGAACTTACACTCGAGTTCTTTCACTCTTGAAGAGTCCCAAAGGACGAACAGCTTTCAGTAATTCTCGGTGTTTGTTTGCGATTGTACAACTCTTGCAAACTTACAGCAGGCGATTTGAGATTTTTATTTTTCTAACACTTAGTTGACTATAATTATCGAAGGATCGACTTATGTAACTGCTTTTACCCATCTGTCGACAAAGTTTCTTGTTGCTAAGTAAGTTACGTTGCTAAAATTTGTAAATATGATTTTACTGAAGTTTCTGTTCTTTTGGCGGAAATTGTACTAAAATTAGCGTTACACTGTTGGAAATTATTATCAATGGATAAATATTTTATATTGTTTTTGTTTTAATTAAAAATCAGAAACCTTCATATTGCCCAAGAGAAATATGAGAAGAATTTCCCTAACGAAATAAGAATGTGTAATGACCTATCGTAACTAAGGTGGTAATAGTCAATATTGTGTCAGTCAAAAAAAAAACATTTTCTTCTGATTGAAAATATATTGACTATTATTACCTTGGTTTCTATACACATTCTAATTTTTCTTGATAAATCTGGAGGTCCTTATTTTTATTTATAACAAAAAATCATATGTAATATTTATTCATTAAAAACAATTACAACGGTGAAATGTCCACCTATTAATTTTAGTTAACAAGTAAGCTGCAAAAATTTCCAGGAAATTTTTGTGCAGCTATGGAATCATATTAAATACTAAATTTTAATTGGTTCTTCGACAATGTGATAAAATTTTGAGAATAAAGTGCTCCCTAATATATTTTTCCATTTAACTACTACATCCTTAATCATAAAAAAATAAAAACAAAATACTTTCAAGATATCTTCAAGTACATAAAGTTATTGGGAAATAATTGAATTAAATTAATTAAACTTTAAAGCACTTAAATCATTTGCTTAAAAATATCTCTTAATGAGGAAGACAATAACTGCTTGGGTAAAGTTTCCGATACATAGAATCAAAATTTTCATTTCCTTTTTTATACCCTATACAGGAAATAAAAAAAATACAGCCATGGCATCTCCAAGTAAATAAAGCCTTTATGAGATAGAAAAGATGATAAAATTATCTTCTTTTCTCCATGCCCTATCTCCGATAAGAAAGGTATAGCTTGCTGAAGTGTAAAATAATTAAATTCGAAGTTAATGCGAATAGTTTACATTTGTGTTATAGCAAAATAAAACAAAATACAAACAAGTTGTCGTCTCCATACCCCACCTTATATTTCAAAAGAAATATAAAATAATTAATTTAAGGAAAATTAGTTATCTAAGATGTAGATAAACTTGTTGATAAAATGTGAATCCTAGAAGGTGTTTAATTAATTAATTAAGAGTCAATTATAAAGATAATTCTTACCCTAAAGACATATTTATAATTTGCATAACAATGCATAGAAATGACAAAAGAAGCTAGAGACAGAAAACTTTTGATGAAGGTTGCTAACTTAAAAGAACAAGAAATCATATTACATTGTTTACTTTTACGATTTATAATTTAATTTTTTTAAACTTAAAGCGTTAAATCTGCCTGAATAATAATTTAATTACCACAAAGGTCAAAAAACAGTTTTCGTTTTATGGTCACTTCAAACCGGATGCGAGAATCAATCTATTGTCCAAATGACAATAAAAATAGCTTTAAAGGCCACATCATAGTTACAGAACTATACCGCAATAGACGCTTGTGATGCAATACCACAAATTGAATTTTACCACCACACCTATAAATTAAACAAACATCACAGCGCAAAACCTATTCAAAATACCTAGTATCAGAAAGATGTAGGTTAATTGTTTTCTCAGTACTTACATCACGTACACGTAATCACAGAGACAATTTAACACAAGGTTTGTTTTGCGATAATGTTTAAATGGAATTTAAACAAATCTTAGTTTCTATCAACGGTCACCACTAATCTTTGTTTTTAAGTAAACAAACAACGTTTTTTGCAGAAACCTACTACTACAATGTAATTTTAATCCTTTTAACAAAAACCGGATATTGCGCTTTTGTTATATGCACGATAAATGGTTTATATTATCCTTTCAAAGGACAGTTTGCCACAGTGCTTGGAAAAAGATAAAACTTAAACTAGGGCACGTTTTTTTAAAGCACAATACAAATAAAGATCAGATCGATAATTGTGTCGCAAATATAATAAATTTAATTTTTATGGCGCGTTTATTGGCAACTACGATTGTAATTTCTGTAATAAAAATTTAATTGTGTGATTGAGTATGTTTTAAATAACATTAAATTAATATATACAAGTTGGTTTTATGAAACGAACACATTAACAAATGTTGAAAAGTGTGAGAGAACAAATTCAATAATCAATTTAAGTTTAAAATACAATTTGGTTGATTTATATTTATGGAAAACGTTTATAAATGTATGAAATTTTCATTTTTTTTTATTATCGTCTACCAATCAATTTTTTTGGTAATATTTTCAAACAAAATCGTTTTTCTAAAATTATTTTTAATTAGGTAAACAAATATTAATGATTAGGCTAATTATCATTAGCTTTTAATCTATTGTTAACTTTAATAAAATAGACGATTGTTATTAAATTTAAAGGCTGTTGGTACTACTGCGTTATCATAAATAACAAAGATGCTAATGCTTTCAAACGTCCGTATTTAAGCTATACACATTACAAATTAAAATAAATTGTTAGAATCCAAATTCAATTTATCAACAAGTTATATCTTACACAAACAAATTTTATACCTCTAGTTATTTATTTATTCATAGCAATTCGACTTAAACTAAACAAAACTAAATTGCTAAATATAAGCAAGAATGTTATTAAGAAAATTGAATTTTTTTAACTGTTGTTGTTTTTACAAGAAAAATAAACTTCAATTTAAATTAAGTTATATTTATAATTTTAATTTGGGAATAAATTTTTATTAAATTATTTACATGAAATAAAAATTACACTTTAAATTTAATTTCCTGGCATAATTTTATTCAACATTGATCAATTCTATTACCATATTACAAAAGCTTAATTTTCTATACACAACACAATTAATAAAGTTTATTGTATAAATTTATTATGAATAGAAATGTTATGGTTAAATAACATTTAATTTGAAACTTTTGAAAAAAAATATTTTTATTATAAAGTTGGGTGACAGTATGTGTACAAAATCGCATGTGATATGAGATTAATTAAATTAAAGACGCTAAAGAAAAATCATGCTTTCGTTTGTAAATTCGATGCTTATTATAGTCAAATTATTTTTAAATTACTGCATTTTCAGCGTTTCCAATTCACTCGTTTATTGACAGCTTTTCGTTTGTGTATTTAGATAATTATTCTCAGAATACGTTCTTAAATTAAAATATTCTTTTGGAAGAAGATGAGAGACCCAGAAACATATACCATATGAAATTCTGGTACAAACGTTTGCGTTGTAGTTAATCGATAAGACTGTTTATGGAGATAAAATATTTTAGATTTCGAATTTGATAACAGATGGAATTCAATTTGTTGGCTAGTGACGTGCAATGTAGTGGCCAATTTAAATTTTCGTCCAGTTGAACACCTAAAAATGTTGTATTTCGAATATTTGTTATCATTGATTTATCAATGGAGATGTTTACTGCTTTTAGAGTACGGTTCTGCCTAGAATGAAAATGAATAAAATTAGTTTTTTTAAAGTTGAGGAGTAGTGAATTATCTAAAAACCAATCATTCAGATTGTTTATAAGTGCGTTGGCATTTATTTCTAATATGTTTTTAGTTGGGTGAGAAACTAACAATGACGTATCATCAGCATATAAAAGACATGTTTGTCTATGTATTTATCTATGTCCTTAATGTAAATCCAAAAACAGTATTGGACCTAGTATTGTTCCCTGTGGTACTCCAATCTTGTTGAGTTTTTAAATGAGATCTAAACGTGGTGATACAATTGTTGTTGTATGACCGTATTTCTGTAAATTGTAATCTATTAGATAGAAATGAACTAAACCAGTTAGAGATGGTACCGCGTATGCCTAGTAGATTCAGTTTATTAATCAGTTTATCATGGTCAACACAGTCAAAGGCTCTACTGAGGTCACAAAATGTGCCAACTGGACATTCTTCTTCATCGATTGATTTACAGATAAAATTAATTAGATCACTTAAAGCAGCCATTGTGGATTTATTAGATCTGAATCCGTGTTGGTTGTCTATTAAAATGTGAAATGTATTTAAGAAGGATGATAGTCTGTCTAACATGGCGTATTCAAACACTTTTGAAAAGACCGATGTTAGAGCAATTGGCCTATAGTTCAAAATATTTTTTGGGATCATCTTTTTATATAAAGGGTAATTTTACGAAGTTTTAATAACGTCTGGAAATGAGCCTTCGTGTAAAGATTTGTTAATCAGAAAAGTGAGAGGTTTACATATAAAGTTAGACACTTCTCTTTAGAAAAACTACCATACTTTTTGACTTGATTTTGTGTGATGATGTGTTGTTGCGTGTCCTTGACATTTAATTTGATGAAAGATTTTGTAGGGTGTTTCTATATAAAAATCATTAAACGCGCGAACAATATCATTTGGGGTATTTAGTGATTTATTTTCCCATGTCATTTTCGCTGGTAATTGCTTGTAATTAATAACTGAGTTTTACAATTAGACATTTTTCTCTCAAAATTATGTTTATTTAAATAGGAATCCAGTTATTAGGTTATACTTTTATTTTTATGCTTTTCTTATAGTAGCAGCAGAATCTTGCTGCAAGAAACATTATTCGTAATAATTTTGACGATATGGATTTAATATTATTTAGATCTATTATTCTTCTAATTTATAGTCAATAGCACTCATTTGTACAATAGTGAACTTACACTCGAGTTCTTTCACTCTTGAAGAGTCCCAAAAGGACGAACAGCTTTCAGTAATTCTCGGTGTTTGTTTGCGATTGTACAACTCTTGCAAACTTACAGCAGGCGATTTGAGATTTTTATTTTTTCTAACACTTAGTTGACTATAATTATCGAAGGATCGACTTATGTAACTGCTTTTACCCATCTGTCGACAAAGTTTCTTGTTGCTAAGTAAGTTACGTTGCTAAAATTTGTAAATATGATTTTTACTGAAGTTTCTGTTCTTTTTGGCGGAAATTGTACTAAAAATTAGCGTTACACTGTTGGAAGTTATTATCAATGGATAAATATTTTATATTGTTTTTTTTTTAATTAAAAATCAGAAACCTTCATATTGCCCAAGAGAAATATGAGAAGAATTTCCCTAGCGAAATAAGAATGTGTAATGACCTATCGTAACTAAGGTGGTAATAGTCAATATTGTGTCAGTCAAAAAAAAACATTTTCTTCTGATTGAAAATATATTGACTATTATTACCTTGGTTTCTATACACATTCTAATTTTCTTGATAAATCTGGAGAGTCCTTATTTTTATTTATAACAAAAATCATATGTAATATTTATTCATTAAAAACAATTACAACGGTGAAATGTCCACCTATTAATTTTAGTTAACAAGTAAGCTGCAAAAATTTCCGGAAATTTTTGTGCAGCTATGGAATCATATTAAATACTAAATTTTAATTGGTTCTTCGACAATGTGATAAAATTTTGAGAATAAAGTGCTCCCTAATATATTTTTCCATTTAACTTCTACACATCCTTAATCATAAAAAAATAAAAACAAAATACTTTCAAGATATCTTCAAGTACATAAAGTTATTGGGAAATAATTGAATTAAATTAATTAAACTTTAAAGCACTTAAATCATTTGCTTAAAAATATCTCTTAATGAGGAAGACAATAACTGCTTGGGTAAAGTTTCCGATACATAGAATCAAAATTTTCATTCCTTTTTTATACCCTATACATGAAATAAAAAAAATACAGCCATGGCATCTCCAAGTAAATAAAGCCTTTATGAGATAGAAAAGATGATAAAATTATCTTCTTTTCTCCATGCCTATCTCCGATAAGAAAGGTATAGCTTGCTGAAGTGTAAAATAATTAAATTCGAAGTTAATGCGAATAGTTTACATTTGTGTTATAGCAAAATAAAAACAAAAATACAAACAAGTTGTCGTCTCCATACCCACCTTATATTTCAAAGAAATATAAAATAATTAATTTAAGGAAAATTAGTTATCTAAGATGTAGAATAAACTTGTTGATAAAATGTGAATCCTAGAAGGTGTTTAATTAATTAATTAGAGTCAATTATAAAGATAATTCTTACCCTAAAGACATATTTATAATTTGCATAACAATGCATAGAGAAATGACAAAAGAAGCTAGAGACAGAAAAAGCTTTTGATGAAGGTTGCTAACTTAAAAGAACAAGAAATCATATTACATTGTTTATTTTCGATTTATAATTTAGAATTTTTTAAGCTTAGAGCGTTAAATCTGCCTGAATAGTAATTTAATTACCACAAAGGTCAAAAAAAAACAGTTTTCGTTTTATGGTCACTTCAAACCGGATGCGAGAATCAATCTATTGTCCAAATGACAATAAAAATAGCTTTAAAGGCCACATCATAGTTACAGAACTATACCGCAATAGACGCTTGTGATGCAATACCACAAATTGAATTTTACCACCACACCTATAAATTAAACAAACATCACAGCGCAAAACCTATTCAAAATACCTAGTATCAGAAAGATGTAGGTTAATTGTTTTCTCAGTACTTACATCACGTACACGTAATCTCAGAGACAATTTAACACAAGGTTTGTTTTGCGATAATGTTTAAATGGAATTTAAACAAATCTTAGTTTCTATCAACAGTCACCACTAATCTTTGTTTTTAAGTAAACAAACAACGTTTTTTGCAGAAACCTACTACTACAATGTAATTTTAATCCTTTTAACAAAAACCGGATATTGCGCTTTTGTTATATGCACGATAAATGGATTTATATTATCCTTTCAAAGGACAGTTTGCCACAGTGCTTGGAAAAAGATAAAACTTAAACTAGGGCACGTTTTTTTTTAAAGCACAATACAAATAAAGATCAGATCGATAATTGTGTCGCAAATATAATAAATTTAATTTTTATGGCGCGTTTATTGGCAACTACGATTGTAATTTCTGTAATAAAAATTTAATTGTGTGATTGAGTATGTTTTAAATAACATTAAATTAATATATACAAGTTGGTTTTATGAAACGAACACATTAACAAATGTTGAAAAGTGTGAGAGAACAAATTCAATAATCAATTTAAGTTTAAAATACAATTTGGTTGATTTATATTTATGGAAAACGTTTATAAATGTATGAAATTTTCATTTTTTATTATCGTCTACCAATCAATTTTTTGGTAATATTTTCAAACAAAATCGTTTTTCTAAAATTATTTTTAATTAGGTAAACAAATATTAATGATTAGGCTAATTATCATTAGCTTTTAATCTATTGTTAACTTTAATAAAATAGACGATTGTTATTAAATTTAAAGGCTGTTGGTACTACTGCGTTATCATAAATAACAAAGATGCTAATGCTTTCAAACGTCCGTATTTAAGCTATACACATTACAAATTAAAATAAATTGTTAGAATCCAAATTCAATTTATCAACAAGTTATATCTTACACAAACAAATTTTATACCTCTAGTTATTTATTTATTCATAGCAATTCGACTTAAACTAAACAAAACTAAATTGCTAAATATAAGCAAGAATGTTATTAAGAAAATTGAATTTTTTTAACTGTTGTTGTTTTTACAAGAAAAATAAACTTCAATTTAAATTAAGTTATATTTATAATTTTAATTTGGGAATAAATTTTTATTAAATTATTTACATGAAATAAAAATTACACTTTAAATTTAATTTCCTGGCATAATTTTATTCAACATTGATCAATTCTATTACCATATTACAAAAGCTTAATTTTTCTATACACAACACAATTAATAAAGTTTATTGTATAAATTTATTATGAATAGAAATGTTATGGTTAAATAACATTTAATTTGAAACTTTGAAAAAAAATATTTTTATTATAAAGTTGGGTGACAGTATGTGTACAAAATCGCATGTGATATGAGATTAATTAAATTAAAAGACGCTAAAGAAAAATCATGCTTTCGTTTGTAAATTCGATGCTTATTATAGTCAAATTATTTTTAAATTACTGCATTTTCAGCGTTTCAATTCACTCGTTTATTGACAGCTTTTCGTTTGTGTATTTAGATAATTATTCTCAGAATACGTTCTTAAATTAAAAATATTCTTTTGGAAGAAGATGAGAGACCCCAGAAACATATACCATATGAAATTCTGGTACAAACGTTTGCGTTGTAGTAATCGATAAGACTGTTTATGGAGATAAAATATTTTAGATTTCGAATTTGATAACAGATGGAATTCAATTTGTTGGCTAGTGACGTGCAATGTAGTGGCCAATTTAAATTTTCGTCCAGTTGAACACCTAAAAATGTTGTATTTCGAATATTTGTTATCATTGATTTATCAATGGAGATGTTTACTGCTTTTAGAGTACGGTTCTGCCTAGAATGAAAATGAATAAAATTAGTTTTTAAAGTTGAGGAGTAGTGAATTATCTAAAAACCAATCATTCAGATTGTTTATAAGTGCGTTGGCATTTATTTCTAATATGTTTTTAGTTGGGTGAGAAACTAACAATGACGTATCATCAGCATATAAAAGACATGTTTGTCTATGTATTTATCTATGTCCTTAATGTAAATCAAAAACAGTATTGGACCTAGTATTGTTCCCTGTGGTACTCCAATCTTGTTGAGTTTTAAATGAGATCTAAACGTGGTGATACAATTGTTGTTGTATGACCGTATTTCTGTAAATTGTAATCTATTAGATAGAAATGAACTAAACCAGTTAGAGATGGTACCGCGTATGCCTAGTAGATTCAGTTTATTAATCAGTTTATCATGGTCAACACAGTCAAAGGCTCTACTGAGGTCACAAAATGTGCCAACTGGACATTCTTCTTCATCGATTGATTTACAGATAAAATTAATTAGATCACTTAAAGCAGCCATTGTGGATTTATTAGATCTGAATCCGTGTTGGTTTGTCTATTAAAATGTGAAATGTATTTAAGAAGGATGATAGTCTGTCTAACATGGCGTATTCAAACACTTTTGAAAAGACCGATGTTAGAGCAATTGGCCTATAGTTCAAAATATTTTTTGGGATCATCTTTTTTTATATAAAGGGGTAATTTTAGAAGTTTTAATAACGTCTGGAAATGAGCCTTCGTGTAAAGATTTGTTAATCAGAAAAGTGAGAGGTTTACATATAAAGTTAGACACTTCTCTTTAGAGAAAAACTACCATACTTTTTGACTTGATTTTGTGTGATGATGTGTTGTTGCGTGTCCTTGACATTTAATTTGATGAAAGATTTTGTAGGGTGTTTCTATATAAAAATCATTAAACGCGCGAACAATATCATTTGGGGTATTTAGTGATTTATTTTCCCATGTCATTTTCGCTGGTAATTGCTTGTAATTAATAACTGAGTTTTACAATTAGACATTTTTTCTCTCAAAATTATGTTTATTTAAATAGGAATCCAGTTATTAGGTTATACTTTTATTTTTATGCTTTTCTTATAGTAGCAAGAATCTTGCTGCAAGAAACATTATTCGTAATAATTTTGACGATATGGATTTAATATTATTTAGATCTATTATTCTTCTAATTTATAGTCAATAGCACTCATTTGTACAATAGTGAACTTACACTCGAGTTCTTTCACTCTTGAAGAGTCCCAAAAGGACGAACAGCTTTCAGTAATTCTCGGTGTTTGTTTGCGATTGTACAACTCTTGCAAACTTACAGCAGGCGATTTGAGATTTTTTTTTTTCTAACACTTAGTTGACTATAATTATCGAAGGATCGACTTATGTAACTGCTTTTACCCATCTGTCGACAAAGTTTCTTGTTGCTAAGTAAGTTACGTTGCTAAAATTTGTAAATATGATTTTTACTGAAGTTTCTGTTCTTTTTGGCGGAAATTGTACTAAAAATTAGCGTTACACTGTTGGAAATTATTATCAATGGATAAATATTTTATATTGTTTTTGTTTTAATTAAAAATCAGAAACCTTCATATTGCCCAAGAGAAATATGAGAAGAATTTCCCTAGCGAAATAAGAATGTGTAATGACCTATCGTAACTAAGGTGGTAATAGTCAATATTGTGTCAGTCAAAAAAAAAAACATTTTCTTCTGATTGAAAATATATTGACTATTATTACCTTGGTTTCTATACACATTCTAATTTTCTTGATAAATCTGGAGAGTCCTTATTTTTATTTATAACAAAAATCATATGTAATATTTATTCATTAAAAACAATTACAACGGTGAAATGTCCACCTATTAATTTTAGTTAACAAGTAAGCTGCAAAAATTTCCGGAAATTTTTGTGCAGCTATGGAATCATATTAAATACTAAATTTTAATTGGTTCTTCGACAATGTGATAAAATTTTGAGAATAAAGTGCTCCCTAATATATTTTCCATTTAACTTCTACACATCCTTAATCATAAAAAAATAAAAACAAAATACTTTCAAGATATCTTCAAGTACATAAAGTTATTGGGAAATAATTGAATTAAATTAATTAAACTTTAAAGCACTTAAATCATTTGCTTAAAAATATCTCTTAATGAGGAAGACAATAACTGCTTGGGTAAAGTTTCCGATACATAGAATCAAAATTTTCATTCCTTTTTATACCCTATACAGGAAATAAAAAAATACAGCCATGGCATCTCCAAGTAAATAAAGCCTTTATGAGATAGAAAAGATGATAAAATTATCTTCTTTTCTCCATGCCCTATCTCCGATAAGAAAGGTATAGCTTGCTGAAGTGTAAAATAATTAAATTCGAAGTTAATGCGAATAGTTTACATTTGTGTTATAGCAAAATAAAAACAAAATACAAACAAGTTGTCGTCTCCATACCCCACCTTATATTTCAAAAGAAATATAAAATAATTAATTTAAGGAAAATTAGTTATCTAAGATGTAGATAAACTTGTTGATAAAATGTGAATCCTAGAAGGTGTTTAATTAATTAATTAAGAGTCAATTATAAAGATAATTCTTACCCTAAAGACATATTTATAATTTGCATAACAATGCATAGAGAAATGACAAAAGAAGCTAGAGACAGAAAAAGCTTTTGATGAAGGTTGCTAACTTAAAAAGAACAAGAAATCATATTACATTGTTTATTTTACGATTTATAATTTAATTTTTAAACTTAAAGCGTTAAATCTGCCTGAATAGTAATTTAATTACCACAAAGGTCAAAAAAACAGTTTTCGTTTTATGGTCACTTCAAACCGGATGCGAGAATCAATCTATTGTCCAAATGACAATAAAAATAGCTTTAAAGGCCACATCATAGTTACAGAACTATACCGCAATAGACGCTTGTGATGCAATACCACAAATTGAATTTTACCACCACACCTATAAATTAAACAAACATCACAGCGCAAAACCTATTCAAAATACCTAGTATCAGAAAGATGTAGGTTAATTGTTTTCTCAGTACTTACATCACGTACACGTAATCACAGAGACAATTTAACACAAGGTTTGTTTTGCGATAATGTTTAAATGGAATTTAAACAAATCTTAGTTTCTATCAACGGTCACCACTAATCTTTGTTTTTTAAGTAAACAAACAACGTTTTTGCAGAAACCTACTACTACAATGTAATTTTAATCCTTTTAACAAAAACCGGATATTGCGCTTTTGTTATATGCACGATAAATGGATTTATATTATCCTTTCAAAGGACAGTTTGCCACAGTGCTTGGAAAAAGATAAAACTTAAACTAGGGCACGTTTTTTTTTAAAGCACAATACAAATAAAGATCAGATCGATAATTGTGTCGCAAATATAATAAATTTAATTTTTATGGCGCGTTTATTGGCAACTACGATTGTAATTTCTGTAATAAAAATTTAATTGTGTGATTGAGTATGTTTTAAATAACATTAAATTAATATATACAAGTTGGTTTTTATGAAACGAACACATTAACAAATGTTGAAAAGTGTGAGAGAACAAATTCAATAATCAATTTAAGTTTAAAATACAATTTGGTTGATTTATATTTATGGAAAACGTTTATAAATGTATGAAATTTTCATTTTTTTTATTATCGTCTACCAATCAATTTTTTGGTAATATTTTCAAACAAAATCGTTTTTCTAAAATTATTTTTAATTAGGTAAACAAATATTAATGATTAGGCTAATTATCATTAGCTTTTAATCTATTGTTAACTTTAATAAAATAGACGATTGTTATTAAATTTAAAGGCTGTTGGTACTACTGCGTTATCATAAATAACAAAGATGCTAATGCTTTCAAACGTCCGTATTTAAGCTATACACATTACAAATTAAAATAAATTGTTAGAATCCAAATTCAATTTATCAACAAGTTATATCTTACACAAACAAATTTTATACCTCTAGTTATTTATTTATTCATAGCAATTCGACTTAAACTAAACAAAACTAAATTGCTAAATATAAGCAAGAATGTTATTAAGAAAATTGAATTTTTTTAACTGTTGTTGTTTTTACAAGAAAAATAAACTTCAATTTAAATTAAGTTATATTTATAATTTTAATTTGGGAATAAATTTTTATTAAATTATTTACATGAAATAAAAATTACACTTTAAATTTAATTTCCTGGCATAATTTTTATTCAACATTGATCAATTCTATTACCATATTACAAAAGCTTAATTTTCTATACACAACACAATTAATAAAGTTTATTGTATAAATTTATTATGAATAGAAATGTTATGGTTAAATAACATTTAATTTGAAACTTTGAAAAAAAATATTTTTTATTATAAAGTTGGGTGACAGTATGTGTACAAAATCGCATGTGATATGAGATTAATTAAATTAAAGACGCTAAAGAAAAATCATGCTTTCGTTTGTAAATTCGATGCTTATTATAGTCAAATTATTTTTTAAATTACTGCATTTTCAGCGTTTCAATTCACTCGTTTATTGACAGCTTTTCGTTTGTGTATTTAGATAATGGAGGTTCTGCTGAAGGTGTTTTAAAATGTTTAGAAACCATTATAGATAATTTCAAAAATATTGCACAATTCTTCCTCTCTCTTCCTAAAGAACGTAAAGCCGATATTTTAAATAAATTTGAGTCAATCGCTCTAGGTATTCGAACTACTTCTGAAAAATATTTATCGTTATTTGGTTCACCTTTATATGAAGAAGTAATGAATGCCTGTATTCTTTTCTACAATTTTGAATAAATTTGATTTATTGGTGAAAAATCTTGATATGGCTTTATATTTATTACGATATTGTTTTTGGATTTTAAAACTTAATTATTTTCTTCGTAGTTGTCCTTTTAAATTAAAAATTTTTGTGAAGCTTTTGACGAAAAAATGCAATTAAACCTAAATTACCTCCAAATTCTTGGAAACAAGCATCACTTCTTATAACTGATTTATCTCCAGTAGCATTCCTTGCTTTTGTTCATTCACCTATTAATTTCTCCTTTAAAAAATACATTCGATTTTCAATACATGACCGAAGCTTTAAATTTCTGGAAGCAAAATTGTCCTGATGTCAGTCATTGTAATTTCTAATTTTGCCGGTTGTTTTTGAAGTAACGAATCGTAAGTCGATGTTCAAACAGCGCGGTTAAAGGGGGGAGGGGGAGTTTTTATTACTCCATCTGTTAAACGGATAGACTTCAGTTGCTTCTGTACCTAATTCTGGTGCTTACCTTAAAGCACTGCCTTCTGCTAATCTCGAAAACTTATTGGACAATGAAGTACTTCAAATCGCGGTTGCACTTACACCTAATACTCTCTCAGGTTGATGAATTGGGTTATCATGGTTTTTCGTGTTTTTCACCTAATCTCTTAGAAACGAGGCAGAATACTTGTCTGGGATGTTACCTGTGTCGATACCATGACTTTGACACATAGGGATGGTTGTTTAAGAAGTCCTCGTTTTGCTGTACTTTCAGGGGAAGAATTGAAGCACACCAAATACTCCACCAATAAAAAAAATCACGTTTTTCTTGCTTTCTCCATTGAAACGTTTGGATCTTGAAGCCCAGGTGCCAAGGAACTTATTAAGGATTTAAGCAAACTATTAGAACAAAAATTCGGTCTCATTCAGTCGCCAAGCTACTTCCAACAACGAATTAGTATGGTTGCTATTCTGTATTTTTGACATTTACCTTGATTATGAAAAGTCAGATTTAGACTTTCTCTACTAACTGGCGAAATAAAATTTATAGTTGTTGCAAAATAGATTCACGAAATAAAAAAAATGAATACATGACAAGTTTAATTTTCCAGATTAATATTATTAGTATTTTAAGTGTTTCCAAAAATCGTGAGGTAAATTTTGAATTGAATGATAAACCTTTGTTTCCAATTTAAAAAATGTTAGCTTCTTAAAATAAAATAAAATAATTATTATGTAATTCTTATTGTGGTACCTGCAGCTATAGGTTGTTTTATTACAACTTTACCTTCAATTTTGAAATTTTCTTCGAGGACAGTCAAGAAGTTATTACCAATTTACAAAGTACCATCAATATCAAATGCCTCAATACAGGAGATAGCATAATAGAAGATAACTATTACGATTATCTACAAATTTTTTCACATAAATATTCAAGGATTACAAAATAAAAAAGAATTTGTTGAAGAAATAGTTAATCAATCTAAACAAATAGTGTGCATAAGTGAACATTGAATGGACGAAGATCGACTTCAAGTAACCACTATAAGAAAATTTACAGTTATATCAAGTTTTGCCGATTAAATCATAAGTGTGGAGAAGTAGCCATTTTCCTAAAAAAAACAGTATGTAAATAATTGTAAACATATTAATGACGTTGTAAACTTTAGTTCTGAAATGGTTCTTGAAATATGTGCAAACTTGCTTGACCGTACTAAAAAAAAATTATAAAATCTTTTGGTTTAACAACACATACAAATGAACCAACAAGAATTAAAAATCGTGCTTATTCCTGTTATAAACACCCGTCATGACATATACCTTGCCACCACCTCCCTCTAAAATTGTATCCTAAATTCACACCAACAATCCACCACCACAACTACCACCCCTTGAACCACCACCTTACCGCCTCCCCTAAAAACCCTTATCCGACTTAAGAACCGCGCCAAACGCACCTGCTTACGCACCCTAAGCCCTCACGACAAACAAATCCTTAATCGATTACAACTCCAAGTCCGCACCGAAATTCAAACTTTCTGCAACGAATCCTGGACCACCAAACTAGAATCCTTAAACCAAGACAACCACTCTCTATGGCGTATGCAAAAAATCCTCCGCAACGCCAACCAATCTCCAGAACACCCGATCCACTTGACCGACGGCCTCGTCTTCTTTCCCTAAGAAAAGGCCGAATCCTACGCCGACAACCTAGAACTCCAATGCAGCCCAAACTACCAAATCGCCGACCTCAATCACGTTTCCTGTATCGAATCCAGAGTATCCCAATTCATACTAAACAACCACGACGACAATTCAGTCACGCCTACATCTTCCACCGAAATCCGCCAAATCATACGTTCCCTTCGCAAACGTAAAGCTCCCGGTTCCGATCAAATCACAAACTTTATGATCTAACACCTCCCACGCAAACCTATAGCATTCCTTATCGCTATCATCAATTCCATACTAAGAGTAGGCTACTTCCCCGCTGACTAGAAGATAACTGACGTCATTGTAATTCCGAAACCTTTAAAAGACCCTAAATTTCCACAAAACCACCGCCCGATCAGTTTACTTCCCGCACTTTCAAAAATCGCTGAAAGAATTATCCTACACAAGCTTAACCTGGACATCTCCCGTTTAAAACTCCTACCCGATGAACAATTTGGTTTCAGACCGAACCACTCCACAACCCAACAACTCTTACGCGTAACCGAATACTGTTACCAATCCATGGCCAACAACCAGGCCGCCGGAGCAGTATTTCTCGACGTCTCTAAGGCTTTTGACCGTGTCTGGCACGCTGGCCTTGATTAATCCGCACAATCCACTCATTCCAGTCACACGGCCGTATCCAAATCAAGTTAAACAATGTCAAATCCTTAGTCCGCTACCTCACTGCCGGAGTCCCGCAAGGTTCCGTCCTTTCAATTACATTATTTAATATCTACACCCACGACATTCCAAAACCACACGTACCGAACTAGCCCTGTACGCCATCCTAACACAATCCTGGCAATCCAAACACCTAACTCAATACCTACAATCCGCACTAGATGCCTTAGAACCCTGGTTTACTGACTGGCTTATTTCCGTTAACGCGGAAAAGAGTGCTGCAGTAATCTTTTCCCGCAAATTCAAGCACCGACCCGACGGTCAACTAACCATCCTCGATTCTCCCATCCCAAGGACCAAATCCACTAAATACCTAGGCGTTATCTTAGACAACCGCCTCACCTTTGCATCTCTCATCCAATTGACATCTAACAAAGGCCGTGGCTCCTTAAAATCACTAGCTCCTCTCTTATGCCGTAAAAGTTCCTTATCACCGAAAAACAAACTTCTCCTCTACAAATCCATCATAAATCCCATCATGCTCAATGCGTCACCCGTCTGGAGTCCACCACATCCAAAAAATTCAAACAATCTAATGCCCAAAAAACAAGATAATTAATTCAAAGAAAAAACCATATGAATTTAAAATCAGCAATATACTTTAAATTGAACTAGAAGAAAATAAATTTCTAAACTATTATACACAAAATAATGACGATGAAATATTAGGTACATACATTAATAACTACAAATCAATACTTAACTCAAAAATAATTAATGAGAAAAACTGTTTTTATAATAAAATAAACAAAGTCAAGGAAAATATGCTAATAAAGATAAAAAAAGATCAGTATAAGACAATAAATCTACTTGTGATGAATTCGCATTATATTTTTCAATAAACGTGATAAATAAATTAAATAAAATTCTATAATAAAAATTATAGAGCAATATAGCAATTTTGATTATTTGTTGTTTACACGTGTCAACTTACTCCGGTAAATTAGCCAAAATTAGGCCAGGCCGAGTAATAATTTCAAATTGAAAAGTGATCAAACAGCAAACGATTACAGTGAGAAAGATAGTGAAAGTTAAATAGATGATATAAATACTGAAATTGTAAGTAAATACTTTAAATATTAAAGAAAAGACCAAAATTGCATGCGCAAAGATTGATAAGACCAAAACGATACATAAGACCTCCTATACGTCGAGTTCGAGATAGGCAACACATTCTACACCCTAGCTATATAGCTATATAACTACCAGGAAACAAATAAGTTGTATACGTACTAACGCTGATTAAGAAAGGTTCTACATGTAGGCTAATTTGTAAATATTTAATTGGTAGAGAAAATTCATACGAAGGGTTGACCTGTGAATTGACTCTGGCGCCAAATACGATGAAAATGGCAGAAGAAACTACGTCATATCTGTATAATAAAGATTCCGATGATTATTCGACAGATGAAAGTACAAAAAAAAGGAGAGCTACCTACAATACGGATACCGGTTTTCAAAGAAGTAAAAAGACAATGAGATCCCCTACTAAACTAAAAGAATAGGATAAACTGGATTCGATTCTAATTCTAATTAAAAATATGAGTGTCGACCAAAAGATATAAAAACAGAAGTACAAAACATAAAAAGGAACAACAAATATTTCACGGACAAATAGCAAAACTCCAGAAAGAAAATGAAAATTTGAAAAAGAAAATCGAATAATAAAGGAAGAAAATAGACAAATCAAGGAAGAAATACAAATCATAAGAAACAGTATGGAGTACCTAGAAAAAGAGAAAAAGAAAAACTACATTATTATTAAAGGTTTGGACACAGAAAAAAAAGGACCACAACAATTGGCTGTAGTGGCAAAAACCTTTATCAAGGAAAACCTAAAAATTTATGTAGAAATAAAGAAAGCGCGAAAATTAAAGGAAAAGGTATGGTTAGTTGGATTAGAAAACGAGGACACGAAAAACAACGTAATGCAAAACAAGAGAAAACTTAATAAACTTGAAATGAGTAGAGTATATATCGATGATGATCTGACAAAAAAAAAGATGGAGAAACAACGGCAAATAAGATTGATGGCAAAGGAAGAAAAAGGAAAAGGAAAAACTGTAAAAATGGGGTACAACAAAATAATAATAGAAGGAGTAGAATGGAGATAGAATAAAACTACGAAAAAACTTGAAAAAATGGAATCAAAAATCTAATGACAACACTCAAACATTAAGACATGCAATAGAAGAGGACACGAGATACAAAATAAAACAAACAGAGGGAGCTGATAGTGAAGCAAGAACAACGATTAAAAATAATGAAAAGGTGAAAATAAGTACTAAACAAAATTTAAAAAAAGAAATATGAAAACTAGGGACGTGGAATGTCAGAAGTCTAACAGGAAGAAACATGAATTAGTAGAAGAATTCGATAAATTAGGTTTAGATTTATTAGGTATAACGGAGACTAAAATGAAAGGAAAAGGGGAAATGCTACTAACAGGTGGTCATTTGTTAATCTACAGCGGGGTAGAGCACAATGTTAACGCGAAGGAAGAGATAGCTTGCATTATAAGCAAAAAAAATTTGAAACATGTGCAGAAATAGACAGCTTTCAACTAGAGAATACTAACTATTGAGATAAAATTGAATGATAAAACAACAACAACAACAATAGCAGTCGTGTATGGTCCGAACGACAACGAGATCAGCATAAGAAAGGATGAATTTTGGGAAATGTTATCAGAGGCAGTAGAAAACCCTAAAGGTAGATTAATAATAATGGGAGATATAAACGGACGGGTAGGAAAAAAGAATCAAGAAACAGGAGAAACAATTGGTAAATATGGCGAAACAACTAAAAACAATAATGGTACAAGATTTATCGAATTCTGCATAACTCATAATTTAGTAATAACAAATACTTTTTTCCAAGAAATATAAAGAACAAACTCAAGCATGGGAAGGATTTGGAGCAAAAATGGAACGGGAATCAGAAACTATTTTATAAAGTGTTGAAAAATCTAAGGAAGGAAAAACAACTTAAAAATAAATACAACAAATCCAAAGATAAAACAATTTTACATCAGGATGATCAAATAATGAACCGTTGGAAGGAATATTTTGAAGAAATATTAAACTTGAAGCAGCTGCAAACAACAAACAAAGTAGAAGAAAAAGACAGTAATAAAATAGGACGTATAGAAGACATGGAACAACACAAAATAAATATAGAAGAAGTGCAAGAATCAATTAAAATGCTAAAAAGGGGAAAAGTAGCAGGGTACGAAGGCATCACACCCGAAATGTTAAAAAATTTAGGAAACAATGGGCTAGAAGTATTGACACTCTTATGTAATAAAGTATGGAAGGAAGAAACAATACCTAAAGAATGGGAACTAGGAATAATATTACCTATACATAAGAAAGGTGACTACAAAGAATGCAAAAATTATAGAGGAATCACCTTATTAAACAATGTAGCCAAATTGTAGAAAAGTTTCAAAGTGGTTTTAGAAAGGGAAGAGGAGTACAAAATCATATATTCACTATAAAAGAATTAATCAATAAAACTAGAAACAGTAACATATGTGTTGCGTATGTTCATATTGAAAAGGCATTTGATAGTATACCCAGAAAAACCGTATGGCAGAGTTTAAAAATAGGGAGTTAACAAGAAACTAATAAATAACGTTATTAGTATTTACAGTAATACAAGAAACTACATCCGAACAAGAAACTTGAAGTCAGAAGAATTCACAACCAAGTTCTAAGACAAGGCGGGGTCCATTCCTATTCAATGTTGTAAATTGAGCAAGCTGCAAGTAGGATACAAAAATTTAGAAATGGTCACGATAACTGAATGTACATTTGCTGATGATTTAGTAATTTACGCAAGAAACGAACGCGAACTGCAACATAATGTAGATACCTGGAATAAAGTCCTGGAAAAGAGAAATCTCAAAATAAATGTAAGCAAAACAAATATAATGGCAATAGGAGATATGGAAACGAAGATATCTATAAAATTGAATGGTTTGGATCTGGAACAAGTGGACGTATACAAGTACTTAGGAGTTAAAATACATAGAAACGGGAGGATGGAAGCGGAATTAACGGACAGACTTCAGAACGCAACAAATTTGTATTATGCCCTATGCCATCCTTTCCTGCGAAACAAAGAAATAACGAACAAAACAAAAATAACAGTTTACAACACAATTTACAAACCTATATTAACATATGGATGTGAATGTTGGGTATTGAACGAACAGTCAAAAGCAAAATACAAAGCATGCAAATGAAATACCTTAGAGCCGTTAAAGGTATCACAAGAAGAGATAAAGTTTGCAATGAAATTGTTAGAGAGGAGCTGAAAGTAGAACCAATACTGAAGCATATGGATATGCAACATATAAAATGGTTCGAACATTTAACAAGGATGGGAAAAGATAGACAACCAAAAAAAGTGTGGCAAGCAAAATCAAAGCAGAAAAGAATGAGAAGGAGACCAAGGAAGACGTGGGATGATGTGGTAGCAGAATGTTTGAAGAAGTGTGGTTTGACATGGAATGAAGGAAGTGTAAAAGCTAAAAATAAACAAGAATGGACAAAATTTATTTATAAATAATTGTAAATTATTTAGAATTGTATTAATTTAAGTTATTCCTTAACACCTTCGGGTATATATTAAGGATTAAGATTATATATATATCCAATTCATTGTAACTATACTACTAGTGATTACAATACTGCATCTTTTAGTTTATATCCCACCTCACCTTTAGAAATTGAAAGTTTAAATTGAATATAAAAAATAAAAAGAGCACCGGACTAGATGAAGTTTCTGTGAAGTTATTAAAATTAAATAAAGAATTATTATCAATTGATCTATCTCATCTAATTAATTTGTGTTTTTTAAACGGAAAAATTATTCCTATCTTCAAGAAAGGAGATAGAGAAAATATTAAAAATTATAGGCCAATAACTATTTTAAGCATTTTCTCTAAGTTGTTTGAAAAAGCACTTGTAAATAGGCTACTGTGTTTTGCAAATAAATTTAAGTTATTAACTCCTCACCAGCATGGTTTCCGTTCGGGCAGATCTACTGAAACTGCGGCCACATCTTTTATTCAATATGTTTACGTTGCCCTGGACCATTGTTACTTTGTAGTAGCTATACTATTTGATTTATCTAGTGCATTTGATAGTGTAGATAATAAAATATTACTTAAAAAGTAGAAGTATTAGGTATACGTGGGATAGCTAATAAATTGATACAATCGTACCTGAAACACAGAAGTTATTTCAAATAATACAATTTTGCAAGAGATGGCTATTGATATAGGCGTTGGTCAAGGATCTGTTCTGGGACCGTTACTTTTCCTGTTGTTCATAAACGATTTACCCAAATATATTTGTAAATTTAATGTTTATATATATATATATATATATATATATATATATATATATGCTGATGACAATATTATACTAAAATCTAAAGATAAAACTAAATTTAAAACTAAATTATTAAAAACAGTCAATAAGTTTGAAAGTTGATGCACTAATAACAAACTAATAAGTAACACAGGGAAAACAGTGATCGTTAACTTCAGTGCGTCACACTTAAATACTCAATAGACTGTAACAGCAAACGACATTGTAAATTCAGATATTGTCAGGATTAATTATTGATAGTAAACTATCAAGGCATGATCAAGTTGAATTAGTTAACATTAACTAAAGTCTGCTATATTCTTATTAACCTAAATAATCAAATGCCTATACACGCATTATTGACAGTTTATTATAGTATGGCATACTCAATAATGAGTTACAATATCATAATTTGGGGACAAGCTGTCAAAATAAACAGAGTGTTTATTCTTCAAAAACGAATTTTACGAATCATTTATAATCTAAGTTTTCGAGAATCTTGTTGAGATATATTTAAAAGAACAGAATACTTACTCTAACGGGTATTTATATGTACAAAATTCTGACTTATACATAACAATTTTCACGAATTTAAAAAATGCTCTGCACATCACACTTACCCGACAAGAGGAAGCGATCTATTCTATTTAATTAAACCTAAACTATCAAAATATAAAAAATCTCCAAATGCTATGCTGGTTGTTCTATGAATAATGCTCTTCCAAAATACTTGCGTGATATAACGTCACATAAAAAATTCAAAAAAGAATTAAAAATATGTTAAATTGATAATGTATTTTATAGTGTAAATGAATTTTACAAATATGTTTTTTAACTATAATCAATTTTATATTTATGATGAACTTTTTGTACTTGACAAAAGACACTACCGGGTTTCAATTTGCCAACGTTTTGTCCGGCCTGTTAGGTCGTGACTGTCACATCTAACATTAAATTAAAATTGAACGTTCACTCTATAAAACAGTTAAAAAATCATTAATCGCGTTGATTGATTGCGGTCACAACTTAAACCATGTAAAATAAATAAATATATTTTTGTTTTCAAAACTGCTCCATATTTTTTTTTGAGGTGCTATACATAATGACATGTTTACTTTATTTTAACAAATACTAAAGTTTCAAGTTTGGACTACCCATTCGTCATAATATTTATTGAGTGTGTGCCAAGATTATATAATTTAAGAAACTTATGACTCAAATTTACCTTGCTGGTAATGTTATCAAACATGGAATAACTAAAAATATCTTTATATATTTAAACGATAACTTTTTCGACATCTAGTGTCGACTCGTGAAAGCGTTCACGTACGTAAATGTAAGCAACTTTTGCCGACAGGTATTTAAAAATTAATTTAAAAGTTGCTTATATATATATATATATATATACCTATACCTACATATAATTTCATTAGAATTAGAATTAGATAAATTAAAGACCTGAGAATTAGGTATATAAAAGGTTCAAATAACCCGAATTTGCAACGAAATTTGATAAAAACGAAAATATGTTTACAAGAATTTCTTACGTCGCGATGACGTTACGATAAATTTGGATTTTGAATTGAGGATATGTTGTAAATTATTTACAAAAAGTCCCAAAACATTTACTTTTTGTATAGAATTTTCTGATCTCTCCGATGATACCAATTTCACAATAACTTTTGGAAAATTTTATTTTCGCCGCTTAACCGATTCTTTTTTGTCTATTGTTGTTACCCTCGCGTAATTTTTAGAAAATATCAACATGGCTTTTGACAATATTATAAACACAAGTGACCAATATATATATATATATATATACAGGGTGCCCATAATCTATCTCATAACATGGGTAACTTTCTTAATATGCAAAATAGGTAATCGGTTAAATTAGGAAAGTTGGGCAGAATTACAAGCAAAATGTTAAACTTTTTTCAAATTTGACATATGTCTTCAACTTTTGAAATTTTGTGAAAAAACTGAAAACAGTCGATTTTTTTAATGTTGTCCTGTTCCACTACTACTTACTTTAGAACTGAACTAAAAATGACATCTTATACATATTTTTACGTAGAATTCGATAAAATTACTCAAAATGTCATAACCCTCTTGATTTTCGAGATATAACACAAACTTACATTTTTTAAATGACAATCATAGTTGGCTGTGATCTTATTAAATAGCTTTTGTTTTTGCGATTTCATTGATATAAGGTTCGATATACTTTACTCTTACATTTTTTTGTAAATGCTAAAAGTAGTTTATTGATACAATTAAGCTGCAAAATAATACACAGGCAGGCTATGGAAACAAATGCTTCAAACAAAACCTGTTGAAACAAAAGCCTGTGTCGTCAACTAAATAATTTGATTTACATAAGTAAGTTGTATTATTCACGGTGATTTATTTTAAAAACATAAAATTCTCAAAATAAACAATGTATTCAAATGAAGAGAGAAACGACATGCTTTTTTGTTATTATGCTAGCAACAGAAATAGTAATGAAGCCAGTGAAATGTATTTGCAAAGATATATGGAAAGAAGACAACCAGATAAAAGACTTTTTTCCAAACTGGAAAATAATTTAAAACTATACGGATCATTTATGAAACCAAAAGCTAAGCAAAAGTTTAATCAAGAAGACGAAGAAAGAGTTTTGGCATATGTAAATTATAAACCAAAACATCTACCCGTGAAATTGCAAGTGAGTGTGGTACTTCTACAGAAAAAGCTCGTTTAATTTTAAAACAAAATCGATTCAAGCCGTATAAATTTCATATCGGCAACACCTTGTATCCAGCCGACTCAGAGAGAAGATTAAATTACGCTCGATGGTTTTAAGAGAAACTGACAACGATCCATATTTCTCGCGCAGAATTTTATTTACTGACGAGGCAAAATTTACCAATAACGGTGTATTTAATAGACATAATAATAACTATTGGTCTGAGAACAACCCTCATGTTACTGTTGAGAGACGAGATCAACATATTTTTTCAATAAATGTGTGGTGTGGCATCCTCGGTAGCAGAATAATTGGTCCGTTCTTTTACAATTACCATTTAAATGGAAGGCGATATTTAGAATTTCTTCAAAATGACTTGGAAGACATGTTAGATGAACTGCCATTAAATGTGGTACAAAATCTTACTCATTTCCAACATGATGGTGCTCCTGCTCATAATTTTAGAGCTGTTTCTGAATATCTTTCCGAACGTTTTCCGAGCTGGATCGGTAATTCAGGTCCTATTAATTGGCCGGCAAGAACACCTGATATCACACCTCTCGATTTTTTCTTGTGGGGAACCGTTAAAGACAGGGTGTACAAAGAAAACCCAATAATGTAGAAGAATTAAAAGATAGAATTAGGTTGATTATTAGAAGAATTCGTCCTCGCAGTTTGGAAAAAGTGCATAGAGATGGTTAGAAGATGTCAAATGTGCATATTGGTTAACGGGGCCATTTCGAACATTTAATATGAACTTTTATGTCTTTTGTACATTATTGAAATAGAACATAATTACAAACCATTAATAGTACCTACTTGTGGTATTATATTGTCAATATAAATTTTTGTTTCAAGTTTAACTAACTTGTAAATCATTTTGTTCCTTAATGGTATCAACAACACAATTTTGGGCATTTAAATAGAAATACAAGAGTAAAGTATATCGAACCTTATATCAATGAAATCGCAAAAACAAAAGCTATTTAATAAGATCACAGCCAACTATGATTGCCATTTAAAAAAATGTAAGTTTGTGTTATATCTCGAAAATCAAGAGGGTTATGACATTTTGAGTAATTTTATCGAATTCTACGTAAAAATATGTATAAGATGTCATTTTAGTTCAGTTCTAAAGTAAGTAGTAGTGGAACAGGACAACATTAAAAAATCGACTGTTTTCAGTTTTTCACAAAATTTCAAAAGTTGAAGACATATGTCAAATTTGAAAAAGTTTAACATTTTGCTTGTAATTCTGCCCAACTTTCCTAATTTAACCGATTACCTATTTTGCATATTAAGAAAGTTACCCATGTTATGAGATAGATTATGGGCACCCTGTATATATAGTTTATGCCTGCAAAACGTTTCACCTGCTTTTGCATCAAGATTAAAAAATATTGCAAGTGTAAGATAATCTTCTCTTTCATTACTCAATACCTTAACTTTGAATAAATAAAACAAAAGTATTAGATAAGCATAACAAACATCAAATATAATTTTCTATATAACTGAAATCTTTAGAAACTGACGGGTATTAACTTCGTAACGTCTTATATATGACGAATTGCCGTAAATGACACAAGTAACTAAAACTTAGGCCTTGACAACTAAATACGTAAAATTAGTAGTATATTTGCATTGCAAAAACGTGTTTTAGAACATTAATTTAAGTGTGGTTATAAACACTTGATTAGAAATAATATTAAATATATTGGTTATTTGCCACTTTTGGATTTTTCAGTACTTTTCCGACGATTTCACTTATTATGTAATTGTAATTTTCTTTACACTTGTTTACTATTCATAAGTAACAGGATTCTAATTAAAATTTTTATTGCGTAACTGCAGTTTTATTTTATTATTTTAAGCACACAGGCGAATGCCTTCCGCATCAGTTGGTTCAGAATCAATCGCAAATGGTTGGTCACTTGTGTTTATAAGATTGTCAAAAGCCATGTTGATATTTTCTAAAAATTACGCGAGGGTAACAACAATAGACAAAAAAACATCGGAAGCGGCGAAAATAAAATTTTCCTAAAAGTTATTGTGAAATTGGTATCATCGGAGAGATCAGAAAATTCTATACAAAAAGTTTGGGACTTTTTGTAAATAATTTACAACATATCCTCAATTCAAAATCCAAATTTATCGTAACGCCATCGTGACGTAAGCACTTCTTGTAAACATATTTTCGTTTTTACCAAATTTCGTTGCAAAGTCGGGTTATTTGAACCTTTTATATACCTAATTCTCAGGTCTTTAATTTATCTAATTCTAATTCTAATGAAATTATATACATACTGAATTCCACCAAAGCACTTTCATCCACAGGCTGATGTCCAATTCATCATTTGTAGGTTTAATAAATATTTGTTGTATTTATGTATTATGTATTTATTCTTTATTCAAATGAGAATATTATTTTTATTAAAGTAAGTTAAGCTTTTGACGTTTTGCAATTGGGTCACCAGACAAATTCAAGAAAATAATTGATTCCTAAATACCGTCATTTTTTTTAAAGACATTGTTTTCCACTATTGTGAGCAGCTAGAGTATAATGAAAAATACCTGGTTGTTTTTTAAAAGTTAATACACACAGATAATTTCCAATAAGCAAAAGTTTGATACATCAACATTTCTCGTCAATTAAAGTCTGGAATTATTTAATCGGTGTATGGTGATGAGAGGTACACACTAATTTTTAAAAAGCAACGTCTCAATAAAATACTTTATTAATGTTCACGTCGCAATCTAGTAGTATTTAATATGTTAATTAAAGATTAAAGATGTCGACAACAAAGTGGACGTACGGTTCGTAAAATACATAGTTACGCAAAAAGATATTTTAATTTTTCATCTAAAAAATCAAATCGACGTTTTAAGTGCAAAAATAGTTGATTTAAAATCTGAATCTAAAATTAAAAGTGTACATTTAAATGAACCGTCAAGACAAGATTAAGATTGCATTCTTGACCCCATAGATATGAATTCAGCAAACGTTTTAAAAGTTAATCTACACAATAAGAAAATCAAAATAGTTATTTATGTAACAAGGACAAAAAGTGCACTTTTATGTACGAGACTGAATTTGCTGGCCGAGGCGTTAGCCGAGGCAAGCAAACAGGCGAGGTTATTAAAAAGCACTTTTTTCCGAGGTACATATTAATTTTTTCCGTTGACCTTAAATTAATTAATTTTCTATTTATTACCGTTTACTGAAAACAAAATGTTTAGTAATTTTAAACAAAAATTTTACGTTTGTTTTGATTTTACTGTACCTAATGTTCACTTCACCGTTCAGTATTGTAACATTTGTGTCAAAATTTATTAAAGGAAATAAAAGCTTTCCGCGTTCGAATATTGTACCGATAAAGCATTTGTTTACAACAATCACATAATTTTTATAAGAGCACTTGATTATGATAGGTAATAGGTAAAACATGTACTTTTTTATAATTTATTAAAATAATAAAAATTACATTTAGGTAGTGTTATTTTGAAGTATATTTAAAAATGTAGTTATAGTTGAAAGCCTACCCTCAAAATTAATGCATTTCTTTAATTGTTTATGATCAAAGATGTAATGAAGTTTCTCCTATTAAACACATTAAAGTCGATTCTTACTAATTGGACATATAATAGTTATAAGACTGAGTTTGTACCGTGGTCAGACTTATAATCATTTTATATTCAATAAAAATATTGCCTGACCGTAAGAAAGTATGCAAACGTAGTTTTTGATTCACTCCGAAAATGTTTCAAAAAATGTAATAATCTTCTTTCAGCTTATTGAAAACTGTGAAATTCACCTTGTTTTTGTGTACGAATAAATCTTGAACCCAGTAATGTTGATGGCTTATATGACTCTATTTTTGTTTTTTCCTGCGACAGAATCAATATTCAAATGATTTTTCACAAGTAATTACTGTTCTTGTGTTTTCCATTAGCATTATTACTTATTTACATCAATCAAATACAGTAATAGAAAGGTACCCATAATTAACTCACTTCTACTGTAAGTTTTTGTATTTTATGATCGTGAAAATTTTGTATCCGCTTCTGTATCAAAATGTTACCTAATAAAATTGTCTAAAGCAATCTCAAGTCGTATGAATTCTGTCTTACCTTATAAATGAATAACTTTAAAGAAGTTAAAGTGTTACATATTGAAAACAATGTATCGAGTATTGTGAGATTACAACCAGGCTATTCTAGCACTTAAAATCATTTACTTGTAATTTGAACAACAAATTGTTTTTGTTCAAAGTTGTGTGGGATTGAGAAATTGAGGTTATAAATGGAAGTAAACAATATTCTGCAATATCTAAAATGTTTCAGTATGTACCTAAAGTACTGTAATATCCTATGTAGTCACTAAATTCATCCTTTCTTAAAAATGGGTTTTCATACTGGTTACTTCGACTTTATTTAATTTGACATAAAATAATAATTGACATTGACAGATGTTTGCGGACGAAAAGTGTTTGCGGACGAAAAGTAGTACATTTAAAAAAGTGTTACTGTATGATTATTCAGGGAGTACGTAAAACTCAATTTTATAATGAGGTCGACGGAAAATAATATTACGACAAGAAACAATCATTCAACAACTAAAACCGTTGCATCAGATCAAGCACAATCAACAGTAGCACATGAGCAATCTAATAAATGCTCAGAAGCTTTAGCGTCAAAATGCTTTATTAATATGTCAACCTCTGATCTATCACAAAAAAATAATTGGGTTACAGTAACTAGCAAAAGACATAAAAAACCGAATGGAATAATTGGCAATAGTTCAAATAATAAGGAAAACGCAATCTTAGGAGTTCCTAAGACCGTGGCCCTCCATGTTAGTAGATTATCTCCCGATACAAAGGAAGATGATTTAATAAAATTTCTGAAACAAGACTTTCCCGAAATTCAATGTGTAGCACTCAAATCAATGAACCCGGACATATATTCGTCATTTAAGATTTCAATCTCCGAAGAGAATTTTGAAAAAGCAATGAATCCGGCTATGTTCGGCGTTTTTTATTCAAGAAAAAAATACCAGAAGAAATGAATAGTTAATTTCCCCAAAAGTTGGCGGTTTAAAAGATTCGCGGTTCTATGTATTGCATTTGAATATCCAATCAGTAAGGAATAAATTACTACAATTTAATCACTTTGTGAACACCTCAAAAATATATGATGTTATTTGTTTGTGCGAACACTTCTTGACCACTGATAAAGTTGATAACTTCATCATTGATGAGTATAAAGTGGCGTCCTATTATTCTAGACCCAACACTCATCGCGGTGGGGTGATGATTTTGTGCAGGAGCGATTTGGATTTTATACCTTACGAACAAATAAATAATATGTCTATTGAAATGCACTGCGAAGTTTCAGCAGTCAGATCAATGTCGAGCAATTTGCTAATTGTAACAGTGTACCGCTCACCTGATGGAAATTTTGACTCTTTTTTAAATGTATTTAATAACGTATTAGTTCAATGTAGTAATTTTAAAAGTAGGGTCATTATTAATGGTGATTTTAACATAAAATTTGTTGACAAATCTTCTCAAAAGTTTTCTAAATTTAACGATTTAATAAACTCGCATTTATTTAAATTGACTGTTAAAGTCAAAACAAGACACAATAATTGTATCGACAACATTCTAATAAACTAATAGTAACGAAAAAATATATAAGCGACAGTATAAACCCATGAATTTGCTGACATTTTATCGCAATCTTGAATCGGCTGATTGGACCTTTGTAGATGTAAAAGATATGAACATCAATGTAAAATTTTCTTTGTTTGTTAATTCTATAAAACATTTCATAGACTTGGCATTTCCAATTGTCAGTACTAGAATTAATAAAACTAAAAATTGTTGGTTCGATTTAAACTTAAGCCAAACTCGTGAAAATTTGTGTTTTTAAGAGAAGTAAGTGATGAATTTAATGATCCACATTTGAAATTTCAATTTAATACATTAAAATCCAAATACAAAAGCGATTTGATCAAAGCTAAAAGACTTTACTATAGTACAATTATAAAAAAGCCAACAATAAAACTGAATCTGCCTGGAGTATTATTAACTCAAATAGAAAAAATAAAAAATGTCTAATCCAATTTATTTTGATGCAGACAAGTTAAATCGGCATTTCATTAATGTTCCTGTTAAAATTGTGAGTGAATTTAATAATAGTTCAAATTTCACTAATACTGCAATGCAACCAAAAATAGATTTTCCTCATTTTGCATTCGAATTAGTTAGTTTTAATTATGTTAGAAATGTTATTAATAACATGAGAAATAGTAAAAGTCAAGATCACTTTGGCATGTCTACGTTTTTAATTAAGAGTATTATGAACATAATACTCATTCCCTTAACGAAATTAATAAACTTATGTATAATTGAAGGAATTTTTCCAGATTCGCTAAAAATTTCTAAAGTAATTCCTATTCATAAAGGAGGGCTAATCGAACCCAATAGTTTTCGGCCAATCTCTCTTGTTCCAGTAATGTCCAAAATCGTAGAAACCGTAATAAATAAACAAATCCACCAACATTTTGAACAATTTGATTTATTCTGCAACCGTCAATTCGGCTTCAGGGCAAAAATCCACAAACGATGCAATTCTCCAACTTCTTAGTGTTATAACAGAAAAACAGATAATAAAGAATACGTCGGTGCAACGTTTTGTGACCTACAAAAGGCCTTCGATTGCGTTTTTCGGTGATTATCCAAAAGCTACAATTTTACAAGTTTAATACTGTTAGTTGTAATTTAATTGCTAGTTACTTAACTAATAGATCTCAATATACAGTATCAAATGGCAAATCTTCCAATGTGGAAAACGTAAATCTGGGTATTCCTCAAGGGTCAGTTCTCGGTCCAACTTTATTTTTGTTGTACATCAACGATATTGCTAATCACTTATCAGTAAATGATTTAATATTGCTGATGACACGACTATACTAACGACTAATGCTGATCTTAACGTGGTACATGATGAAATGTTGGTTGCTCAAGAGGAGGCTCAAAAATGGTTTGAAAATAATAAACTGAAATTAAATGATGCCAAAACTGTAAATGTGATTTTTAGTCATAAACCTGTTGTCGGCAATTATGCATGTCAGGTTAAGTACCTGGGCATTCATCTTGACTCCAAATTGCAATGGAACAAACACATTGACATTTTAGCAACGAAACTGTCCAAAAACATATTTGTTATTAGAAATTTAGTGAAATTAGTACCCACTGATGTCCTAGTAACTGCCTACCACTCACTTTTTATATCTCCTATTTTGTACGGTTTGATAGGCTGGGGTCACGCATCAAATTCATCTCGCATATTTGGGCTGCAAAGAAAAGTAGTTAGGATTATGACAAATTTGAGCTATAGAGCCGATGTAAAACATAAATTCATCGATTTAAAATTACTTACGTTTCCATGTTTGTATATTTATCAATGTCTTGTTTATGTCAAAAGAACCTAGGAAATTATAAGTTGAGTAGTGATATTCACCAACATTTGACTAGAAATGCGTCTAACATTAGAATTACTTATTCTAGACTCTCAACAAACAGATGTGGATTTAATTATTTTGGACCAAAGCTGTTCAATTTCTTACCGATACATATCCAAAATATGCCTTTACAGAAATATAAAGAAATAATTAAATGTATTTTGTTCCAAAATGCATTTTATGAAATTGATGAATTTTTTGTTATAAATTTGCTAGTCACATGTGATGTTTGTTAGTTGAAGTAATAAACTTCGTGTATCGATTGCTTCGCCATTTGACATATACAAACAATTTTTGTAATTGTATAGTATCAATAAATATATTATTATTATTATTATTATTATTATTAGTTTTTAGAAACTTTTGTAATACTTTATTGATGTTCATTTTGTAATTTTATAGTAACTGCAGTTTTTTTTCTATACTTATATTTTTTGTAAATGTTAAATGTAATATAGAGGTTTAAACACTTTATGATATAGATCCATTTGTCGCCGCGTCCAATTGTCACACGTACAATTGACAGCAACCTATTGCCGCGCGTCCTATTGATCGTACTTAATTCACGCGATACTCAACAGAATTAAGATTCATTATGTCATAGAAGTTCGCAATTAATGGAATAAAATCTTTTACAATTGACCTCAGTTTTAACTAAAATGAAAAATAATATACTCTTCCTCTGTCCATTCGTGACACCTGAAATTTCAAACAATTTCTCGAACGTGGTAGTGTATTTAACGTGTAAACTAATATATTAGTGACATGTTTTAAGATTTAATTAATTAACTCGGGACTAGCGATAGTGGCTGCATAGAACATGGAACATTGCCATGTACTTATTAATCCAAATATTAAAGATGCAATTTTAAAATATTATTGTTAATTAGTTGTAATATTGACAATTTAGGAATTTGATCAACTTCATAAAGTAGTAATAAATATTTCAAATTACAAGCAAATTTATTGTTTTTATTTATTATTTTAGTCTAAATTGTTCTTTTACGTACACGTGAAAATTAAATTTGTTTAAAAATCGATTCTCATGATGTATTGATTAACTTCCGCTATTAAGAAAGATACCAAGTAATTACGTCGTGGTTTATTATCGAGTGTTAGCATTTTGGTCCCATCTGTATCACATAAAATTGTTTATTAAAATGGTTTCCCGCAACAGAATTTCTTAACTTCAGAGGAAATCAATAGGTATGAAATTTCTTAGTAGAAAAAAATTAGTTATTTATGATACAAATGTGTGAAATAAGGTCAGCAACCGATTGTTTTCAATTTACAATTTTGCGTGTTTTCTGGTTGCCAAGCGTCGTTGTGAACAAAAATCGTTTAATAATAAAATCCCACTTATTTTACATTGTACTATTACATATACATAATTTATTCATTAATTTGCTGGTATAGCTAGACGTAGATAAACATTATTTTATAGTTGATTATCTTTCTCATCTCGATGTATTTTTATTAATACAATAATAGTAAAAATAAATAAACAATTGAATTGGAAATAATTTTAATTATCATTAAGCAAACTTTGTGTTCCTATAAATATCTATCAAATTTCAAACACGTTACTCAACGAGAAGTAACTATTTAGTAACGGATGAGAAATTATTCATCATTGTTGAGTTCTCCGAAAATATGGAAATAATGACAGCTTAATTAGTTATAATGATAAAAGGCTTTTTTATTGCACCTGTAAAACTAAGTTTTCACAAAATTAATTTCCATCAAACTCGCACTAGAACATTTCATCCCAAGTATCAGTTTTCAAGTTGTAAACGTCAACCAGTTAAACTGTTTAAATCTTTTAAATAAATAATTTCAGGTAGGTTTAAATTATAAACAATAAATTAAAAACAATGTACAATTTTAAAAGTGGGTGTTTTGCTTATTACAAACCTCCACGAATAATGAAATTAACTTTATAGTGTAGGTTTAGAACTGCCAATTTAAAACATAATATTAAATTAGCACTACAACCAAATATTATAAACTGTAAAACGTTTGTAAACAAAATTATGTATCGTAGTTTGTTGAAAAGAATAATGAAAATACGGAGTCAGTACAATAAAAATACATTTTTAACGGAAGTTCACAATTAGTTTACTTTGTAGGAACAATAAAATGTTGCGACATCTAGTACCGCTCGTGTTAACGTAGTGATTCGGGATTGTTTTTATGCCAACGCTTAATATTCGATAATAATCAAAGAATCGACTTATGTAAACTGCTTATATTGCTTTATTTGTAGGTTACTAGTTAATAGTTTTTGTTGGTTTATTAATTGCAGGCAGAATATTTACACTTTTATTACAGCAATCACTAAAGAGTGATAGCATATTAAGGCCAACTTTTTAAGTTATGAAACTAAAAAAGTTTTTAGGTTCAACGAACTAAAAATTTCAAATTTTTATTTCAAAAAATTAGGTGTTACTTTTCTAGTTACCCCTGAGAAAAGTGCTATAATTTAAAAAATATTTTAAACGAAATGTAATTGTTATAACGGGTGTTTTATATTAAAGTTTGAATTCTTTCTAAAATCAGTCGATTGACCGCAATTCGTTATTTTTCCAAAAAATAAGAGTCTAGTAAAAATTCAATATTGCAGTTATCATAAATATAAGAAAGCTCTAAATCCAATTGACAAAATTTCATTTTATGAGATTTTTACATAAAACTACAAACTTTTTTTTATTAGATCAAACGCAAAATTCAAACTACAAAACATTTGCTAAAGAGAAAAAACACAAACAACTTAAGAAATAAGAACCGACCAAAATAACACTACAATCAAAATAAAAGTTAATAAAAGTAATTATTTTATAAATGTTTAAAATGTCGACTATTCCAGCAAACTTCGATCCTTCATCCGGTACTTCGGGATTAATTTCAGCAATATCTGAAGATCTCGCTGTTTGTAGTAATGGTCCATCTCTTCCTATCCACGTTCTATTAACTGTATTGTTGAACTATATAATTAAAACACGAGCACGATGTGGAAGTGCTCCATCTTGTTGAAAATACATGTCTCTAATTTGAGTAAGCGGTACATCTTCAAAAAGGCCAAAAAAAATCATTATTCAGAAAATTTAAGTATTTTTCTGAATTTGAAATACCATCAAAGAAAAGGAACCAACAACATCACTGTCTATTATCCTTGACCAAACATTAACCGAAGATTTCTCCTGACTATTAACCCTGAAATAGGAGGGTTTTATTTGAATAACAGTGAAAACTGTGCCGATTAACAAATTCATTTCTTAAAGGGGCCTTATCTGTAAAAAGATTCTTTTAATTTAAGTTTTTTCTATCCAGTTACAAAAGTTTATCCCATGTTGATAATTCGTTTCTTTGAGGTCTTGAAGAAGTTGAATATAATATGGATAGAATTTATTTTTATTAATTACTTTTCTAATAGAAGTTCCAAGGAATGTGTATGTCGTAACTATTAATAAAACCAAACAAAAAATTATGCGACCAAAAATTCAAAAAAACCGACACGTACCAACGATAAGCAGCTTTGATACGTATATCATTGAAATAGCAAAAGGATTTCTACAAGCTAGAACACAAGTTTGAAAAACTATAGAACTCATAGAAGAATTTAAGATGAATACAGTAGCCATATAGGGCGGGTTATGTACAACCCAAGGTCAAGGCTATCTCAATGTTAAGGTCAACCCAAGTCAAGGATTTTCATCTTTGCTAAGTAGGTCAAGGTTAAAACGACGTTCGATATCGTTCAGAATCGCTCGAAAGGTTAACGCCCTGTAATTTGAAACCGGATGTTGGAATTATTAACCTTTATCTAGGTCAACAATAAATGTAGTTTTGATTTATAAGCAAAATTTACTAAAGTGAATAAAAATTGCTAATGTTTATTAAGGTTTAATGCTCAATACAGAGCAAAAGATAAGCTGCTAAACAACTAAACAGAGAAACATCTAATCAGATCTTTTGTTGTAATAGAACTGCAGCTGTTATTGTTGTTGATATTGCTTCACTGTTGATAAGTCTGTTTATATAGGTACAGGCCTGTTTATACAGGTACAGGTGTATTTATACAGATACAGGTCTATTTATATAGTAACAGGTCTGTTTACACAGGTCTGTTTATTATCAATAGTGAAGCGATATCAACAACAATAATAACTGCAATTCTATTACAACAACAGATCTAATTAGATGTTTCTCTGTTTAGTTGTTTAGCGGCTTATCTTTGCTCAAACCTTGACCTTGGGTTAATCTTGGCCTCTACCACATGACCTTAGGATGATCTTGACCCCCCGCCAAGTTGTGGTCCAGAACCCGCATTATATGACTACTGAATACAAAGAGTTATAGCACCAAATCTGCACGGCATCTCGCAATAAGATGTGCAAACAAACTGAATGCAATTTTTAGGATATGTTCTCTGAAGCAGCTGTAATCATCAAAAATAATTTTGATATTGACATAAAAAACGATGAAAAATCTAAAAAATAAGGTACAATGATGTATAAAGTAGCCCCGATCCTTAAAAGTGCCAGTTTTAAATTCATAAAACGGATATCCAATGATCAAACGATTATGGATTATAATTAAAAAACTATGGACTTTGAATTTAGGCTGGCACGACGAAGTACTACTAGAGATATGCAAAACCTGTCTCGAATTTTAGATAAACTTACATTACCTACTACAATTATTGTTGAACCAAACCGGTTACAAATGTTGACGTAAAGAACGATTTAAGGAGCCATGTTAAACCTAGATGATTTAGCATCTAGAGGAATCTCTAAAAATCGAAATCAATTAAAACTCTGGTGGAATGTCCCAAATTGGTTGCAAAACAATACACCGAATGGCCACCAAATCAATCATTTATACTCCAGAACTGAAGGAACAAACTACAGCATTAGTAGCACTTTTACGAGAAGCTGTGTTTCGGCTAGAAAAATACTCAAGCATAATGAAACTTGAACGTATAGCTGCATACTGTTTACGGTTTATATCAAACTGAAAACTAACCGTTGAGAATCGACAATATAGAATTGCACCTATCAATTATATCTTTGATTACGATCTCACATACAAATGGTTTTAGTGTAGACTAGAATAAACTATAAACTTTCGTTTCTGGATAGGGATGGAATTTGACTACTAGATAGTAGGATAACCATACAATTTTATTATATTATGTATTTTATTATCCGAAAAATAAAAAAGATTATCCGTGAGGTTTTGCAATTACTTTTATCAAAAGTAAGACGCGAAATAAGTTAGACAGCTTTTTCAAAACATCAAAATCTAAAATTGAAACCTTTTGCACTACGATAAATGTTCAATGGCACTTTATTCCTCCCAATTTACCACATTTTGGTGGTTTGAAGGAAAGTAGGGTTAAGAGTATAAAACACCATTTACGTCTGATAATTGAGGAAAGAAGTTATGGTAGTATGATTTTTTAATGATCATCATACAAATCCTGACTTATGCATTACAATAATTGTTTTACTCTTACCCAGGGTCACTTTTTAATTGGAAAACTGATGACTACACTACCAGATCCTTCCGTTATAGATGTTGCAGTAAACTAGTTATAAAGAATCCAGCTGATTCAGGGCATCAACCAACTGATTTGGAAAGATTAGGAACGGAACAATACCTTGCAACTTCGATACTAATAGAGTCAGACCCAAAACCGATTCAAGTAGGAATCTTAGTCGTAGTTTTTGTTAGTTATAATTTTTCAAGTAGTTATTATTTTGTATCCATGTTTGTTTTGTTATGTTTAACACCATGAAATGTTAAGTAAATGGAAATTAATAAATAACCATATTATAAATACAGTCCATTATATTGATTCTTACCAAACTATATCCTAACAAAAAATTTTGAAAAAACAAGATCAACTAATTGGGGACATTCTCAGAAGAAAAAAATTTTAAAAGTAAATAATAGAACAAAACTTAGAAAGAAAGTCTACGCCACCATATTCATTTTATCATAAGCACATGCTTCCTTATGAAGACTAATAATAATAATAAAGTTGTAACCTTCGTTAGAATTTTTCTTTTAAAATAATCACTAAGTCTAATTAAATAGGAGTTGAATTTCATTCACACAGAAATTTGTTTGGTATTGTACGTGTTAGTTGTCCAGTTTCCTTACCTTATTTAGTTGCAAGTCCCATTCAGGTGGTCGACTTTATCTTGAAATAAAATAAGTTTTGGCTGCTTCATCTTTTCAATTGTAATTTTATTGTTGTAGTTTGAAATTTCATCATCTAGTAAGTTCTATGAGCGGCACGTGCACAAGAAAACATAAGAGGGTATCAATTGCCGTTTTACGGCAGTCTACGTCGAGTTATCGTAGATTTTAGTTACGTGTGTAACGAACGTAATGGGTACCGGGAGTACATAAGTTTTGGGTTTAAAGTTAGTTAGGGGTGTTTTTCCCCGTGTTGCAGGTCTGCGGATATTTATATTTCTTCATACTACCAAAAATCGTTGTTTGCTGGGAACTAAAAGTTTTAATCGACATGCCAGTTCTGGAGTTTTTATTCATACGACTTCACGTCTTCGTTTCCATCGTCATCCGTTCTGCCACAAAAACCTCCGGTTCATCTTGACAAGCTCGTGTTTACCGTCAGTCGTGACCTCTAGATATTTGTGTTTTGTTAAGTAACAATGTTGTCAATGTATAAACTGTCGCTAAGTGTTTTCGTAATTACGTGCAATAAATCGTGCAGATTTTTCTTTGTAACGATCTTTTTTTTTATTTATTTTTTGTGTTAACTTTTAATAGATTTGTGACGGTACTTTCTTAAGGTAAGTACCACTTCTAGACTAGCTTTCAGTGAACAAGGGCTGAAGCTTTAATTTATTGGCGATTTTGCAACAACTCAACACTTCACAAAGGCAAATCATTTCTTGACCCACCCCGTTCACTGAGATCCTATTTATGTTACGTTGTTAATTCAAAATTATCGTTAACTTCTTTTGCATGTAACAAAGTATTATTAAAAGGGGATGTTAAAATTGTGAAAATTTGGTAAATTATTTATGTAAATAGACATTAAAAAACGCCTAAATGAAATGAGCTACAAATTTATGTATAGAATGAGTCTAAAGTTTCAAACTTTGGTTTCGCAGTTGTAAGAGTACAAATGTTTTTGATTTTGATAACAAGCTTTGATACATTTTGTGGATAAAATAATTTAGAATAACGCATTCAATTCAGATGATATAAAGCCATTTATTTATACATAACTTTTATGTTTATTTTGTTGTAATTATGATTATGTATTATGCATTTTCCGATACTTCTTGTGTTTTATTGTTTTTCAATAAATTTTTCTTATTTTAAATGTCCTTTGGTAAATTAATTTTATATAATTTCTACTTCCTAGCACCATAGGCAACTTTACATCACAGTGTAACAAAGTCAGTTTTTTGGATCCCATGAACACCAAGTTCACGAGTTCGTCGCGTCAACTATAGTCAGTTATTATGTTTAAAACCAAACACCGTCCGTTTATAACGGTTTAATTTTTCTTTTTGACTGAGAATAAAGTGTAAAGTGAAGAAAAAACAAAATAAAACCATATATTATTGATAGCACCCACAAGTAAAATTAATCGGAAGAAACATGTGTATTAGTAAAAAAAAACAAAAAAATAAAGTTGCAAATTAGTTTTATTAATTAAAATATGTAGCTAAAGAAATATTAATATGCATCGATAATAAAGCTATTAAATATTTTCAACATAAAATTTTAGTTCAATAATTGATATTTTTACGTCACGTAATGGAATGTAAAGAATCCCAACCGGCCTCATAATAAAATTACATCCGGTTTCATAAAACAAATATATAATAAAATTAATCATGTCTTTCCATATTAAGTTTTAGTACAGGCATTTTGTCTGATAAATTAAAAGAATATAACTTGAAATTATTGTTGCTAACAGTTTGTCGTTTGATAAAATCATCAAATATCTTTCTTTATAAAAATAAATTTCACGAGTAAATTATCTCTCAGAGAATGTGTATAACTGTAGAATAAGGAGTATAATCTTGCAGTTGTTAATCAGTGATTCAAACACGTTAAGTGTTATGATTCGATACTTAGTAGGGACAATCTATGGTAACATCGCTCACAATTGATTAGAATTTGAATTCCTTTTTCAAATTATTTTTTCAAAATTAAAAAATATATTGTATGTTACACGTAACGCTATGCTCGTCCCGCATCACATTTGTTACAAGAAAGCATGCGTTTCGTCATTGATTACATAAATAACTATATCAAAAATGCTTTAGTAAAAAAAGTAAATCAAGTATATGTTTTATTTTTTGCATTGGCTAGTATTAACTTTGAATATTTTAGTTTCGTTTGTTATTATTATTTTTTTGACTACGTTCTATTATATAATTATGGGATCTCTTGCCTGCGCTCATTTATAATTTCTAGGAGACAACAGTTCTTGTAAAAATGTTCCTGTTTTGGCATCACCTTGTTCCAGATGTTTTCATCTTTAAATATTTTTTCCCCACATAAAAATCATTATTGCAAAAGGTCACATTCACTTCAACCAGTTATATTCGATTGATCCTGAATTTGGTAAAAATAAATGTGACTCCTTTTCAAACTGAAAAATAAACATTAGAATTCCTTAACAAATTTACGTTCCTAACAACTTCCTTTTCAAAATTCCCAGAATTATTCACTATAAATTACCCATCTTTTATTATTTTGAATGTAACAGTAAATACACGAAGTTTTTCTGTTTCGCTATAAACCATTTTGGTGATTTAATTAATTTGTCATTTACATGGATTACTTTGACAACGTTAACAATTCCATATTAAGTAAGTAAGTGTGTTATTCTACGATTAATAACTTAATAACGGCTAAGATAAAGGCACATATGATATATTTTAGAAATCAGAAAAAAAATCTCGTCAAAATCTATTAATATACAGGATGTTACATTAAAAATACATCATATTTTTGTTTTGTCCTGAAAACGGCGGGTAACTATAAAGCTATAAATTCTGTTGCAGAACAAAAGATTTATAATCTTTACACTTCAGAGTGAAATCCGCTTCAGGCGTTCATGCACACTTGTCTGTTGTTTAGAATATAAGGTACGCATTCCAGGAAATTTTTAAAATGGCAATAAGTTAAAATAGAACGTGTGTTTGAAAAGCGGTCCCTGGACTTAACGACACAGTGACCGGTAAAGAGTTTTTCCAAACAGTTACTTTTACCTTGTAGGAATACATTAAATAATCATTAGTGCGTTAACAGAGATTTTTAAGCCGATTTCACTATATCTTGTTGTTATTGTTGTTATTAAAGTATATTAATTGTTACGGTTCAAAATACTCGAACCCGAACGTAGGTCGCGAGAGTTGCATGTTGCGACGAAAATTAAATTTACAACGCACGCTACGATTTTTCTCATTGGTGGATCAATTTATTCTCAATATTAATTGAGACGACTTTCTCTTCCTATTGAGCGGTTGTTGGTGCTTCACGAAGCTAAAAATTACACGTAAAATATTAATGTGGCTTCAATAATTCAAAGTGCAGAAATATAAATCCGACCGATTTCGCCGTAAGTGATTGCTTTTGTTATTTCTTTTGTTGTTTTGATCTCATACTCTACTTGTACATTACTGCCTGGATAATTCCTAGGGGCGCTAAAACAAGCAATTACAAATCCTTCGCTATAAAAAAACGTGCCGACTACCACGATGTCGCCGACCTCAAAGCTGCCACGGCTGATTATACTCCACCGGTTGAGAGTCGGGCACGCTGCGTTCGTGCTATTTCGAAGGAAAAGATCTGCTTTCCGAGCTTCGTCGTCTCGTCCTCCTCAGAGAAATTCTACCGATCTTCTAGTAGCTGTCAACTGCTGTCGTTAGCAAGTACCTTCCTTATCAAAACTACATGCATCAGTACACAGCTAAGTTTATTGTTTAAGGAACCTATTCATTCTTGCATGCGTTTGGAGCTCACGTACATGTGACATTAAACGGTTTGAATCCTTAGTGTATAAGCAAATTGTTATTTGGGGTAGACTCCACCCATCGACGTTTGGTTTTGTTTTCATTAGCTCCATCAGAGCTGTGGCGCTTTCAATAAAGTGGGTGAAGCTAAAACAAAAGGCCTTTTGGGTTGGCGGGAGCTACGTACCGTATTAATCCGAGTTTAATCCTAGTTTTTAAGTCACCGTGTGTCAGTGACGTGTGTACGTCGAGTTTCCTTAATCACCAATCTTAAATTGGTACGTTAACTTTAATATGGGGTGTAACAAACAAAAACTTAACTGAATTTAGACATATTTGATTGCAAACTCTAATTATTTTGGTGTTGCTAATGCGCAAGTTTTATGCGACAGAATATCTCACTTCTCCCAGATTCTTATAATATTTTAAGTTGTATTTGCTATATTTACATGTCTTTCTGTCTCTCTGATTTGTGTTCGTTGTAGCGTAGTAGACCTTAAGTAAAATTCCTGTTGATCAGTTGTATTTCTTTCTGTTACCCAGCAAGTGGCACCTCGTTACGCAGCAGTTTATTTCTTTCAGTTCCCTCAAGAACCTCCCCAACTCACCGACTAAGCCGGACACTGCTGTGTTAACTCTTACAAATACGGGATTTCAAGCCAAATATTATTGTTCTTTTTTTTCCTAGGTCGTATCGCTAGAGCCGTCACTTTGTTTTTGTTTTATTATTTGTGAACTACAACCGTTACATAATCCATAAAGAACTGATTTGATAATCGAGGAATGCAACCTTAAAGCCGGCTTTACCCATTTGTTTCTATTAATACTTTGTTAAATGTATTTTTAATTATTAACAATAAACAGTACAAAATTATACCGTAATAAAAATGTCAAATTGGTCAAATGGGAACGGCTACGTAAAATTGATTGTATCCATTTCTTTTATTTAATATCTTTTTTAAATAGTGTATTAATACAAAATTTTTAATTATTAGCAATAAATAGCACAAAATTATACAGTAATAAATTGATGAATTGTTCATGTGGGTATGGATACGTCAAGACGGTCGTACCTATTTGTTTTTGTTAATAACTTTTTAAATATAGCAGCACACAATTTTTAATTTCTAGATAAAATATTTCTAAATTTGTCAACTGGGTACGGCCAACTTCACGGTCTTATCTACCTTTTTTCTTGCTGTGTATGTCCTTGGGACACCAAACCATAATTTAAGTGTAGGTGTTCCGATGTTTTGGTATACTAGTGATTTTTACAATTATATCTGCAAAAGCATTTATAAAACCATTAAGTCAGATGTCATTTACGCAAACTAAAATCCCCAAACGGAACCTTGGGAAACTCCACTAAAATTAAGATGGAAATTACGTAGACTGTCATTAATTTTATTTGTTGCTTTCTGTCTGGAGAACCATTTTGACCGTTTTTTTTAATGCTCGTATTCCAGAGATTATCTAATACCATTAATTACACATTGTCAATATATTTTTCGGCAGTGAAAGCAAATTGGCAATAAAATTTAGGAAAATCCTTGAAATTTCATTGTGGATAAATACGTATGCAATTAATTTTCAAAAAAATTACTTTTCCATCCAATTTTTTTATTATTGTGCAAAGACAATCTAATTTTGCAAATTTAAAAATCATTTGCTTTTAAATTAAAGAAGTATTTAGTAAAATATTGCACAAACTTCATATACGGGGATTTTATCTCACATTATTTTAAATTTCTCAACAGAGCGCCACTAAAGGGACATGCATTACCATAAAATTATATTTAATATTCAATTAGAGTACTTTGAACTTTTTGGGTTATATTAAAAATTTAAATAAAATGCAAAACGTACAATTATTTAGAAAACCTAATTGTTACTTTAACACTTTAAGACATTAAACAAATACTACTTATACTTATTAAAAAAAACCACAAAAGCTCTTTGATTAAAAACGCTATTAGCTTATTTTCTGGCAATTATTTATTTTCCTCTTCATTTTAATAAATTATTGAATCGTGTGTAAAAGTACTATGTAAATGAAATGGGGCTTATGTTGTTAAACAATTTTTGATGTCAACGATGCCGGGCAAACAAGCAATTTGAAATCGTCTGTTTTGGTAACTGTTCTCCATCATAACTTTTAGTTCTGTTGAAAATATAATATTGTTTGGCACACATACATACTATATTGTATCTAACAGTACAGAATGCAAAACGTTTAGTGTCAGTTTAAAGTAAAGTTATAATAGTGACCTTGCATTAGCTACAACTGCGTAAATTTGTATTTTAAATGGGTGTTTGTACGATGTTATCCTTCACAAATAATTTACTATTAAATTTTAAGCCGTAGGATTAAAGTTTCAAATTATAGATAATAAAAAGACATCGCCCTTGCGAAGTTAATGTTTTCTCAGAAAAAACTCAAAAAACTAAGAAGTTTTCAAAATAAAGCTAACACTACTATATACTACAAATACGTACTTTTGGATGCAGCGTCCTGAGTTAGATGTGATTTTCGCGATCGTTTTTAAACCGAAATTTTCTCAACGACACAAACGGATTTTTCCAAGAACGTTTCGTACGCGATTTTGAATTCTGTTCAGTACTCGAACTCGTTCCTCTCGGAAGAGTTCCTTGATTTTCAAGGCACATCAACCAGGGCACTTTCATTTTAAAATTTTTTTGAATATAAAATTTTTCGCTCGTTTCCTAAACACTACGTAAAATGAAAGATGTAATACTGAACGATGTAACACGCTGCCACAAAATTTTTTGTGTATATAGACGTTACTATAATGAACTTCTCGGAAGAAAACACAAATTTAGCGGAACTGATACGTCTGTCACACCTAAAGACGTTCCCAATAATAAAACAATGCTGTGAGATTTAATATTCTTTATGTAGTACACTCGTTAGTGCATACAACGCGCGCAGTTAAAAGAATTCAAAATTTACAAAAATTTCGGAATAATATATTTCACCGAAGCAGCAATTGTGCAATGCTTCTCATCACGCTAATATGACTGTCGTTAATTTTTTTATTCTTTACCTTCACTGATGTTATTTTGTTAGGTCACCCACTAACATAAACATATAAACGCATTAGTTTAATTAACCCAATTTTAAAATGCCTATTCATATTGCGGAACGTATAGTACGCAAAAATAAAACAATAAAAACTCACCGTTGTGCTGTAAATTAGTGTACCTTTTCGGTATCAATAGTTCGGATTCGTCTGGATCGGACTGATTTCGATTAATCGTAAACGTAATGGTTTTCGTGCAACTCGTATTCGAACCTGTAATTTGATGTTTTGAAGAGTTTTTATCTAACTATTTATTCTTACAGTATATAAATTAAATTTTTTACATTTATAAAGTAAGTATTTTGTTAAGATCAGTTCAGTAGCTAGTAGTATTATAGGACCCAATGCTATAAAATTTATCAAAAATAATAGCAGTTTATTAGGACATCGATCTTACAGAATTACACAACTCGCCAAAATATGAAACTAACTATAATTTTTCATCATTAATTGCAATTGTTTTAAGTGAAATGTGTCTTTAACGACATCTCGTGTAATAAGGGACAAGTCTGTTAGCACTGCTTAGTTTGTAATTGTTTTATTGAACACGCTGTGTACAATCAAATATAGGTTCAACTACAGTAGTTGTTCTCCCACCTATCCTTGAAACAAAACATTAATTATCATGCAATGCATAAAGTGTAAATTAAATATAATATAATATAGTTTAAATGAAAATATACTTAAGTGAATCATACTGTAAAGTATAAGTACACAATTTTAATTATAAGTAGACATAAACTTATAAGATATTGGCACTTCTAATAGTATATTATATATTATACGATGTAAAAGTATTTTATCTTATATACAGGGTGTCTGTAAAGGTCTATACACACGTATACCACATATTCCTTAGACTGAAATTAGTCGATTTAAGTAAACTTATCTTAGTCCAAAGTCGCTTAGTATAGATGCTTTGCAGCCTTCGAGTTAAAATTTTGAATCGTTTGTTTATTATAAATTCAAAAATAAAAACTAAGGCAATTCTTATTGTCAACGTATATATTTAGTTTTTGACAAGAATTTATTACATAATTATAATTAAGATACCAAGTTATAGTTTAAAATTAAATGAAAACTTTTTTTTTTAAATAAGGTAATACCTAAATAAAGGTGTTACTATATAAATAAATATAAGAAATCAATAATGGGTGTGACCTCCATTATTATTGATACATTCTTGGAGGCGTCTGCTCATTGACGCTATCAAGGTATCAATATAATTAATATTAATCGTTTCCCATGCGGTATCAATGGCTGCAATTAGTGCATTACGGTTTACTGGTATAAAATTTGGCCCTTGTTGTCTTCGGATAACAGCAAGTATTCGAGCCCAAACATTTTCGATAATGTTAAAATCTGGGCTTTTTGCTGGCCAGAGTAACAGCTCCAAGTTATTTGCTTGTATCCAGTTGCGCACAACCTGCGAAGTATAGGGTCATCATATCCCGATAGTTAATTATCGAATGTTCCAAGAAAATATGTGTAAATAGTAAATGAATCTACTAACGTAACGTTAAGTCGTTAATTATAGTTACATAACTCTCCTTTCATAAGATATAGTTCATATTAATATGCTTATTGTAAAGCTTCGTACACACCTGAACAACAAACCGAGGAACAAACAGAACAACGAACTGGTAAGGAAAATGATCCAGAATTCTTAAAAAAAGTAAAGAGTTTAAGAAAATGGATGCATTGGCACAACTAATAATAGTTGGAGCATTAAATGAAAGCAATTTCGAGTTAACTCAAACATGTATGTACTACAGCTTACAAAATTTGGAGCAAATTATTAAGTGTGTACGAACAGAGCTGGGGACAAAGCTTATAGAAGAATTTTTTAAGATGTTAATGAACCCTAGTGAAAGCATTGAAACTCAGATTGCGAAACTGCAAAAAAAAAATATTTTGAACTTAATGATGAATTAGAAAGATTAGAAAAAACTAAACTTCCAGACCTACTTCGTATGAGTAGAATTATGTCGACACTTTCTCCAAAATAATTTGAATTTAAAAGCGTATGGGAGTCCATCCCCATTAAAGATAGAACAATTAATCTTATAATTGAGAGGTTAAGACTCATCGAAATGACATTATGTGCGAAGTATGAACAGGAAACAAAAGCAAAGAAAAAAAGAAAACGCCAAAGTTAGCATATACATGCTTTAAATGTCATGAGGTTAGGCACATGGCAAAATATTGTAGAAAGAAAATCCAAAATTAACCTCATGGTGAATTGGAAACGCGGCTTGCGTATTCGGGTTCTTCCGTCCATATGACCAAAAACAAGAGTTGGTACGAAAGCTTTGAAGATTTTGTCATTGCACAATCAATTCGAGTGGGGAATGAAGAAGTAATCCTGCATATGGCAGAGGTATTATAAATATTGAAACGCTGGTTAACGGTAAATGAGAGAAGAATCCGTAAGTTTACTGCTGATAATAATAGGTTCAAAATATCCAGAGGTGGTAGAGATAGAATTACTGGTGAAAAGAACAATAATAGTTTATAATAATAATAATAATAATGTTTATTTTCCAACGGGTTTGCCCCAATTACAGGAAAATTTACAAGTAGATAAATAAATAATAATTAAAAAATATAATATATTTATATAAACATAAAATAATTCTAATCCGACTATGCAAATCAATAAATATATAAAAAAAAAAAAATAATAATAAGAAAAATGAGAATTACTAATAGGAACAAGAATATTTAAGATCAAAATTAAAACTAAATTGCCAAATGTCTAACTGAAACATATTCTATTACAAATAATAATAATATTATCTACATTATTGTCGACTACTTGATCAGTTATATTGTTATACGCGTTGCACATTACTGAAATCGGTGCACTAGCTAGTATATTCGTTCTATGGCTGCTAATATAAAAGGTGGTAGTTTGTCGTGCATTAATTCTCGGTACCAAAAATTAATTCTCGACAGCAACCATGGGCAGTCTACTCTGTTATTAAGAAGACTATACAAAAACTTGATAGCTATTACAGTCCTGCGATTTTGTAGCGACGTAAAGTTGTGTCTTCTCAATAGCGTTGAGTGTTCCAAAATTCCTCAGCGGATAAACTCCATCTTCGAGAAATGATAAAAACTTCAAAAATTTTCGTTGTACCGCCTCTAGAAAGTCTTCTGACATTCATACCGTGGGTACCATATTAATGACCCGTACTCTAATATAGATCGTACTAGATAGTTATATAATGTAATTAAACAGTCTTTCTGAAAACCATGACAATTCCTGACTATAAATCCATAGTTTCTAAAGGCTCTATTTGTAATGTCTATAATATGCTGACTAAAATCCAAATTGCAGTTGAAAGTAATTCCAAGATCCTTAATGGTGTTTTTCGTTGTAACAAGACTCCATCAACGTTATATCCGTAATTGACAATGTTTTGCTTCTAAGAGAATGAAACGATTGAACATTTTTCTATGTTTAAAGAAAGTTTATTTGAAGCACACCCACGCAACAAACAATCAAGACAATCTTGAAGAAGCAGACAGTCATGTGGCGAACGAATCTCAAGATAAAATTTGAAATCGTCAGCAAATAGAAGTTTCATAGAGTTAATGTATGATGGAAGATCATTTATGAATAATGAGAACAATAGAGGGCCTAAAATGGATCCTTGAGGTACACCAGATGAAGTTTTATATGATACAGATGAAGAATTACCATATCTGACAAATTGTTCACGATCGTTCTTTATAGTTTATATACCCTGAACATGAAAGTTTGTCATTCCTGAGAAGCATTAGTGTTGGAACAGAAGAATTCTCTTCAGATATGACGTAAAAGACTTTGTTGACTTGTTACAGAATCGACAAATTTACATCTACTCTTCAACTGAAGAAGAAGTTTGTGAAGGATGTATGATGGACAAGCAGAAAGAATAAAATTCAATGATAGAAAGAAGCGTGCTAAATTTCATGGTAAACTCCTGTTTGTTGACGTCTGTAGTCAATGCATGAAACTTTTGTGGGTAATGAGTGCATTACAACAGGTCAGAGTGAAAGAATCTTAAGTGATGGTGGTCAAGAATTCGTAAATATAACTGTTCAAGATTTTTTAGTTATGAAGGCTTAAAAATTCGAACGACTATGCACCCCAGAACAGAATGGCTGTGCAGAACGCAAAAACAAGACATTGGTTGAAGCTGCTCGTTCCATGCTGCATGCCAAGACTTTACCTATCAAGCTATGGGCAGAGGCGGTTAATATTGCTGTTCACATTCTTAACCAAACAGCTCAGTTAAAGGAAAGTCACCTTTTGAGTTGCGTAGTGAAAATATTTACCAAAGTATAAACTATTTCAAAATATTTGGAACTGATTGTTACATACATATTCCTAAAGAAGTCCGCAAGAAGTTGGATAAAAAAGTAAACATGGTTATCTGGTTGGATATTGTGATGAAAGGATGGCTATCGTGATTTTATTCCCAAAGAAAACAAAATAGTTAAAAACCGTGATGTTGTTTTTAAGAATGAAACCACAAACACAGTTCTGACTGATAGCATTTTAGCCAAATACCAAAATGAATTGTCAGATAGAAGCAAGTGTATCAGTTTATCACAGTCTTTATGCTACATCACCTGAAGATGATCAAGAACGAGATGATATCCATCACGTAGCAGCTATCAACCCTGATGAAATGCAAACCATATGACGATCCTCTAAATAAAAGATATCCAAGCAGGGAAGAAAGCGTAAAACATTTACTGATTATGTAATGATTTGTAACACATAATTAGATTGTAATGAACTTATGTTTTTCGGCTGTTGCTGCAGTAAATTTAGAGTTAAATCGTTTACAAACTAATGGTACGTGGTATTTGCTGATCGCCCAGTAAGAAAAATGTCGTCAAAAACAAATGGGTTTTAAAATTAAGCACGCTCCCATAAAAGGAATTTCATATAAAGCTAGGTTAGCAGCAAAAGAGTTCACACAAAGCTATGGCTTAGATTTTAAAGAACCTTTCTCATCCGTAATAAAATTTAGTACTTTTGTTAGCCTTAGCTGTAAGATTAAAATCGACCACGTAGATGTCGAAACGGGTTTTTTAAATAGTGAATTAGAAAAGAAATTTTTTATTGAACAACCTGAAGGTTGCGAGGATGCAAACAATTTAGGAAAAGAGTGTTTGCTTAAAAGGGCTATCTATTGACTAAAGCAATCTTTGAGAGTTTGGAGTAAAAATGTTGAATCTGTTCTCGTGAAAATTAATTTCCAAAAATCCCAGTTTGAACCTTGTGTTTACACCAAATGTAAGGGTAGTTTTATTACAATCATTGTTGTTTATGTTGACAACTTCTTAATATAGTCTAGTTTCGATAGTGAAAGAAAAATATAAAAAAGTTCTCTAGCCAGAGAATTTAAAATTAAAGACTTAGGCCCTGTAAAACATTTTTTAGAGATTAATGTTAAATGCGAATTAGGTAACATCAGTGTCTGCCAATCAAATTACGTTTTAGAACTAATAGAAAAGTTTAATATGTCTGAATCAAAACTGTATCAACTCCGCTAGCTAAAAATTTTAAGCTTATCAGAATCTAATTGAATTCTGGTGTATCTGGCGGTGTGTACAAGGCCTGCCATAGCATATGTAGTTACCTACTTATGCCAATTTAATTCATGGTTGTGACAGTATTATTTTACGAACAAACAAAAATTCGGAATTAAAAATTGATTTGTGACTCGAAATCTTCCTAGAGTATAGACAACGGTTTTTACACACGAATTTTGTGTTGTGAATTTTCTGGAGATTTTGTTGATTTGAGATTGTCGGTTCGAAAGTTTTTCCTGATTAGCCGGTCGAAAAGATGTACTTTCTTTTCTATTTAGTGACCCGTCTGTGAAAGGTGTACATTGAACATTATCTGAAATTTGAACAACCAGACATGTGCTAATTATTTAGTATAAACTGAAGTAAAATCATCCCGTACAACTAGGGAATAAGTTTTCACCTACTGTTCGTGTGTGAGTACAATTTTACTTTTTTTTAATGAAGTATTCGCTATCACGGTTTCTATCAATTGCAGACACCTTTTTTTGTTGGTTTCTTCGTGTACTCTTCGCTGTCTCCTATGGGTCTGCCTTAATTATGGTTATGCTGGCGTATGGATAATAATCCAAAAATTACTTTAATATAACGAAGGTGAGTCTGATATTATCAGTGAAGGTCGCTATCGTTGGAATTTAAGCCTACATTGGAGCCTCTTTCGTTGTCAAGGACACCACCCAAGATAATGATAATAATGATAATGATTCATTGTGAGTAGCCCAGCAATTGTTATCAACGGAGTCCATTTTGTCTTTCCTTTCTTCGCTGGACACTAAGTATTGCCGGATTTGGAAACGAGAACTGTCACATCTGTCTATTAACTTTCGAACACCGAAAACTTCCTATGTACAAGCTAAGTTAATACTTTTTATGCATGTTATTCATTATTTTTGTTGCGTTTTATGTAACCGTACTACGGCTGTAAGTTCTTCTCAAGTTTTGTTGATGCGTTAATAAATAGTGTAATTAGAATATAAAACTTTTTTCTTTTACTTAACAAACGTGAACCTCGATAGAGAATTCAAAATGATCAAATTATGTCTCTTTTTATTTTTATTCGTTTGCGAGAAAAATGAAAAAAAAACTTAACAATATCATCGAAAATAGTTCAATCCAACAGAATCCAATGACTCAAGTTTATTATTACAAAAATTAGAAAATACACAAACCAAAGTAATGGATAATTTAATACAAATAAATGAAGACATATCTGCCAAAAAGTCAGACCTATCAAGTACTAATCGTAAATTACAAAACAAACAACTAAACTTTATTAATAATGAGCCCATTCTTCTAAGTAATTTAAAAACATGCACTCTAGAAACATATCTAGGATACTCACATACGTGGAAATGCGGTTTCTACTGTGATTGCTATAAAACCACGATGTGATGAATTTTACGGGACTGGCTTGCGTTCAACTACTACCGCTGAAGCCTTACAGAATTATGTAACATCTCTTAATATTTACTATGTGCAAGTAGAAAAGAGATTTTCTAAAAGACCCGATCGTTATTCATCTTTCATAATTTAATGCTACCCTAATGACTCAGGAAAGCTTACTGATCCATCTAAATGACTAAATGGAGTTACCATTAATAATTAAAAAAGCAACAATGTTTAAAAAGATTTTCAAACTTTTCCATTTTTTTTCAAAATATTCGATTGTTAAGAAACAAAAACTTAGAATTCGAAAATTATCTTATTTCTAGTGATTTACATTATAATTCACTGTATGTTACTAAACACTGGCTCACCAAAGATGAAACTAATGATTTAAAAATTTTTAATTTCCAAGTATCTTCTGCGTTCTGTAGAAGCAAAGGGTATGGTGGATCTATAATAATGGCTACATCTGATGAATTTATGATCCTAAACTAGGCAAAGAGGCAGCGTAAGAAAAGTTTGTGAAGTGTCATGTGTTATGTTTCCCAACAAGGTTTTGTGCTAAATATCTATCGATCTCCAAATAGTGGGTTTAATAAATTTTTGGATGCTATCAATAAAATTATAAGTGAATGTAACTACCTATGTATCTCAATAATAGATACTCTTAAATGTTGCAGCAAAAAATCAATTCCATGTGGTTTTCGAACGAAATATATGTTGGTCAACTGAAACAAACAGATTGTACATTGTACATGTCATATTTAGAAAATTCAAATAAAGAAATTAAGAATGCTGTACTGTCATCTCTAAATAATGGAAGAAAGGAGAAGTGGAATTCATTAATGGAAAATATTAGTTTTGTAGATTCAAGTCGTAAAATCTGGGCACTTTTAAATAATTTAGGTTCCACAAATCAATCTGCTAAAACAAATACAAAAATTTCTCCAAATTCTATCGCTTCTGGATTGGTTAATGTTTCAAACTCAGTAAAAGTGAAGAAATCGATCATCATCAAGATGAAGCAGTGTGTCAAAGAAAGAAAATCTACACCTATCTTAGAAGATATATCCACACCTTTTACTGCAGAATAGCTAAAACATGCATTAAAAAAAACAAAATCATAGAAAGAAATTATTCTTTGAAGTGCATATTTATGTTTCTTAATGATATTTATAATACAGGTAAGTTACCAACAGATTTAAAGAAATGTAAAGTCGTAGCAATTTTAAAGGAAAATAAATCTCCTACAGACCCAACTTTTTATTGTCCAATAAGTTTGTTAAGTGTAATTTATAAGGTTTTGAAAAGATTCAATTTTCAAAGAATTAATCCTTTAATTGAAGAAAAGTTATCAATTGAAATAGCAGGATTTTGATCCGGTAGAAGTTGTGATGAAGTATTGGCATTAACAACGCATATCAAAGCTAGATTTCAGGAGAAACTTAAAACTGGAGTTGTTTTTTTTATTTAACTGCTGCATACGATACCGTATAAAAGAAAGTTTACTTTTAAATTGTTTAATGTCATTCCTTGTTCCAAAATTATTTGTTTTATTGAAAATATGTTGTCTAATCGGAAGATTTTTTGTTGGAGATAAAAGCACAAGAAATAACGTCATTCAAAAATTAGCTGCAACAACTTGGGGAGCTGATGCGAAGACACTTCGTAAATGGGGTGCGATTTCTAATCCAAATTGTGACTGTGGAAACGACCTAGAGACTGTTGCACATTATGTAGAGGATTATCAGTCAACAAAATTTAAAGGAGGATTTGCAAACATTCAAATTTAACGGATGGCTTACGATTCTTAAGGTCATTTGAAGTTCAGCAATATTTGTATTCTCTGTCCTGATTTTATGTTTATCCATTATTTATTTTTTTTGATATTTCTTTGACCTACTATTTTTTTTTCGTCATTGTCGTGACTGGGGCTTGTACCGGTCGATTATATGTCCTCATGCAATGGCTGTGCTGTTATATTTTTGTTCTTATTTACCTTCTATAATGTTTACACACTTAATTATTATTATTACATTTGAATACTAAGGAGGGTAAGGGTTGGCATGTTTAGGTTTTAGTGGTTTTCCTAAATCTTATAGCAAACGCTTTGCCAAAACAAACCAATCCACAATTGCACACGGTTTCGTCACCACACTATGCAGGTTTATACCGATCTTCTGAGGCACCATACATACACTTACATCACAATACAATATTTAAAATGTACCATACGAATAAATAAATAAATAATCGGATTATAATAGGAGGAGATTTTAATATCTTACTTAATACATCTGATCAGAGAGCTCACGAATTATGTGGACTTATGGCTTGTTACGAGCAGTCATAAATTTTAATACACGTTTCTCCAATTACATAAATACTATTTTTACGAATATTTATGATTTCAACTGTTATCCAATAGAAACAGGTCTCTTTGATGATAAAAGAATACATTCTGAATTTAAATCATTACCATCACATCCTTCTACATTGAAAATATCTGAGATCAGACCTATTACTCAGTTTGGCAAATACAATTTTTTTAGGATGATTAGTGAAACCGACTGGAACTTTGTATGCAAAACTGATTGGATACTAATGCAAAATGTAGTCATTTTCAAGATATATTATGTAGATGTTTTGAAATCTGTTTCCCAGTCAAAAAATAAGATTTGCATCAAAAGCCACTAGTACCATCTGGTTCAATGGTAAATTAAAAAACAGAAATGCAGCAAAAATAACCATAACGGTACATCAAAAACCATTCACTAAAAATTAACTCAAAGAGGTCTGTTGCTATTTTGTTTGGAGGTGAAAATAATACAAATTTGTTAGAAAAAACAAATATTGAAATAGAAAATGAAATTATTTAATTTATAAATTGCACTAAAAATTTTTATTGTTAGTTAGCGTGGTAGTTTGTCAAATTTATATCCTACAATTCTCTTTTTAGTTTAACAAATAAGAAGTTTAATAAATAATAAGTAAACAAAAATCATCTTCAATTCTATCTAGCTCTGTTGTACAAACATATTATAAGGTACTCATACAGGGTGATGGTTTTTGGTTATATATATTTTGAGTCCAATCCTGTCTATTTTAAAATCAGCGAATTTAAAAAATCCGCCTCATTACTATGGAGGTATCAAATCTTCAATCAATGTCACATTTATTGTTGTTTTTATTGTTACTTTTAATACTTTTATTAATGAGTGGAGTTGCGTTTAAAAAGTATGAATAATTTTAAACATTTAGTAATTACTAAAAGTACGTAATCAATAAAAACTATTAAAAAACTAAGGAACTTTATAATTTGAAGGGTAATCTAAAGACTAACGCAAATGAGACACTTTCATTTTTTTCTTTGTTATCATCAACATTTCACTAAGGTGTTTTAAGCTAAAACTCTTAAGAACAATGCGTACCGTCACCCATTAAAAGGAATGATTCAACTTCGCAAAGACCCTGTATATCCAAATAAAATCAAGCCAGACTTGTACACTTGAAAATAATAACATTTATAAATGTCTTTTTTAAAAATAAAAAGTAACACTCAACTTTCAGTAATGTTCACTTCAATAAAAATAAAATAAAAACGTTTTATCGCACTAGTATATTAATAGACTTTCACAACAATTTGGAATATAGAAAGTGCCCGATTTTTACAAACGGCAGATATAGATAATTTAATTGAATTTTATAAGAAAATTGTATAATTATAAATGTGTATTAAATAAGTGTTTTTAAGTACCTAACGCTATAACATTTATTTTAAATACCTACCTATAATTTATTGAAATGGTTCAATAAAACTGAAAGGTCCTCAAGCACAATTTTTAGTGCTGATTAAACTATTTCTCTTGATTGATTTGATCTGGCGTAATTCTATCGAAATTATTGTTAGTAATTATTTTCTGCATAAATTATTGCAATAACAGTTTGGAATGTTATATTAATCTATAAAGCTACAAATTGCAAACACAAATTACACATATCAATTCCAAACATGTTTCAGCAGTGTGCTTGCATATAATTACAGGAACTGAATTAAAAATAATGTTTGGCTAACCTAACCATGTGCATTATTCTTATATTCAAAGCAGTCATTTTGTTTACTTTATTGTATATCTAAGTCGGGACTAACAAATAACCTTCCAGATTTTGTATTTGAGATTAACCAATATGCTAGAATTAGTTTTTAGATTCATAACGTTCTGGCGTCATTTATCTGAACAACATCCGTTTCGGATGTCGCCTCCACGGCTATTTGGCAAACTGAATTCTTGTTAAGCAACGTAAAATTTATAAGGTCGAGTATTTCTGACAGAAATCACTAATTCTTATGACATTACGTTTAAATACAAATACGATTTTATTTTTAATTTTAATTGCTAAAATAGCATGTAGATGTAACGCTTATGCTCGTATTTTAAATAATAATAAAAAACAAAAGAACTTTGTAAACAATTTTTTGTATTTTGTTATTCTAAAAGCCGTTGATAACAAGTAAAAAGAAATATTTGCGTGGAAATCATTTAGACCCTATAGGTTTAATTAATTAAACAATTTTTCCTATGAGAACATATTATTTTGCAATAATAGTAGGCACCGCTATAGTGCAACCTGCATATTTCGACGCCCGCCAGCGTAAAATTCTTACACTTTGATTGTCATTTTTTTGAACGTAAGATGTTTTAATATAGCTTTTCAAATAAGCGAATGACAATGGAATAATATATTATTTATTATACATTTTAAAATTCCATATAACTTTGACTAAAATATACTATAAACCTACATAAAATTAAACATATATTAAACTCTTTAATTACTGATCAATAGAAATTTGTTTCATAATGTGCCTAAAAGAAAATTATTGATAAATTATAGAATAACAACAACACATAAAGATACATTTAGTGTCATTAAAATTGGTTATATATGTATATATATATGGTAGAACCACTGTAAGCATGCGATTTGTCATCACGGACGCCACAATTTTTAAAGTTGGTACCAACTTACAGAACGACTCCGTAACTATCTTTTAATGTTACATGGAAATTGTATATTTATATAAATTGTTGATCTACTATTAATAAATGTATTTTGTATTTTTAGGTTAGTAAACACGTCTTTATTGCGAGATTGCCAAGTTATTTGGTGACTATACCATAACCCTAAATTATTTGTCACCCTAACGTTAGTTGTCATTCAGTTTAAATTAGAACTAAACTTGGTGTTTAGTTTCGGTTCATCTGAGTTTTTAATTTAGTTTGACTTTGTCAAATTTAGATTATACAGGCTCAAAGAATAGTATTACACGTGATAGCGATGCAAGTCGCGAATATTTCCAAGCAAAGAATGGAAATTTTCGCGAAAATTCGGGATTATTCGACTCACATCTTTGCGAATATTCGCTTCTGAACTTACTCAATATATTGCTGAAAGTGATATATGATTTAAAAAATTTATTTGGCAATCTGTGAATAACCTTAACTCAATAAAATGGTGGAAGGGAATGTGCAGTAAAACTTCGATAAAAGATATTGCAATTGCAATTTTAAGTTTGCCACCTTCATCGGCAGCGACTGAGCGCTCTTTCAGTTCTTACTCCATCGTTCACACAGCTAAACGCAACCGCCTCACGGAAGAAAGGGCTGGTATGCTTACCTACATAAAACACAACTTAATATTAAAATTGGAGGAGAGAAATGAAAGAGTAAAGAAACGAGAGACCTAGAAGTCGATTGTGATCGTATTGATGAAGCAGGAACTTCGAGTGCAAGTAAGAAACTAAAAGCAACAGAAAAGTTAGAAGTTAGTTCAAATTCTGATACAAATGTTGGTGATAGTAATGGAGAAGAACAAGACACAACAATGTTTTCAGATGTAGAGTACTAATTTATCTTTTGTTATTTTTAGAAGCTTGTTTTGTGCTTATGTTCTCAATTTGTTTATAAAAACTTGTTTTGTTTGTTATTCTTTAGAAGTTTACTTTGAACTTTGGTTCTCATTTTGTCTAAAAGATTTATTCGTTTGTTATTCTTCAGATTTTTTGGACGTTTGGCCTCCTTTTGTCTTTACAAGACTTATATAATGTTTTATTATTTAGAAACTGGTTTACGTTTTTTGTAATTAGAATGTGGTATGTTGTTCTTACTGTTGTGTTATTTTGAATTAAAATAAAAAGTAAAAGTCCTTGTTTTGGCTTTACAAAATTAACCTAAATAAGTTACATATTTAATATTTATAATCGGCATAGCATCACCGCATCCACTAATTTTGAATCAAATTAAAACATTGTTAAAAGTGTAAATTTTAAAACCCATACATTTCTGGCGCTGTTAAAAAATAACCTACACGTGAATTTTGCAATAATATTAAATGTTCGCGAATATTACCGAATTTTCGAGAACGATCTTAAATTCTGGAGAATTTAACATCGCTGCACCTGAGCATCATTAATCTTTTCGCCCAAAACAAAAAGTCCAAATTATCACGAAATATAAACCAAACCAACTATTTAAAAATTGGAGAAGCATGAATGAATGAAAGAAAATCTAGAAAATTGCTATCTCATTGTTGATTGAAAAACAATTACAACCTTAACATGGAAGAAAATGTACAGACAAGAACTTACTATAATAAGATGAATTATGATTTAGATTTATTAAAACCTCAATTATTTCCAATACATTAAAAGTAATGGCTTCAGTAGCAGAGATCGACTTGTTTTAAATGGGCATTTGCTTAAATTAAAGGATTCTCCCCCAATAAACGAAATAATACATACAATTGAAAGATTTTAGGTAAAATAGGGTTATAATACATTTGACAACAATGTACGTGACGTCTATGATGACGCAATTTCTTACTTAAAAGAGTTCTACCATATTTTAGAGCCACCCGTTTTCAAAGTCTCTACACTTTTTACTTTAATAGTATAAAACAAAGTAAAATTTAAAATGAAAATCTTGTTACAACCGGATTTTTAATTTCCGGCTAAGAGTAACATAGCAATCGAATTGAATATTCGGAAACCCAATAGTGAGTTTTGTTTCAAAGAAATAACTGGCTGGAAAAGTACGTTAGCATAATAGAACCAGGCCAATTGTCCGTTTTGCAATTTTGTTTGCTTACAATACGAACACGAACAAAAGCAGCATGACTGCAGGAATATTAAATATACAGATCCTGCAACGTACGATTGCGGGTGCATCGTCATATATAAAACAATTTGCAAGAGAATCTGATTTTAGAAAAGCTGCTACTATTTCTATTTTTAAAATTGTACTAGTAAATAAAATTCGACAATAATTGCTGGGAGATTCTTTTTTATTGAACAGATTGGTCTTTCATACGTAGGTAATCAACGTAATTCATTTTGAAAAATGTGTTCAATAACTGTAAAAGCATACAAATGTATGTTTGTTTACCTAAAAAATGTACATAATATTCCAAATAAAAAATTTTTTTCAGATAAAATTTAAAACTGTACCGAACGTTAACAATTGCTTAAACGTTTTTGAAATTATTGTGAAATATCTTATGAAATATGTATCTTCACGAAAAACATTAAAATAGTTGCATTTTGTTTAAAAATAGACATTATCAGCTTATTGTAAAACAAGCCTTTCGCTTAGAACTCCACATCGTTCCGACACTAACACACGTGAAAAAAGTATAGAGTGTACGGCGATAAAACATTTTGCCCTAAAAATAAAAAAAAACATCTAACAACGCATAAAGAGTACGTTGTGTTGATTAAAAAAAACAATGCAATAAATATAACTGTTTTAACAATAGATAACCTGAAGACGGGTTCAGGTACTTAGTTGTTCTCTCGCTCTCACTTTAAACGTTTTAAGACTGGAATTCTTGAAACTTAATAAAATTGTGCTAAAAAAAAGACATTCAAAAATATTCGAAATTTTTTAGGTAAGAATAAGAACGAAGACACATTTAAAAAAATCTGAAATTGAAGTAGATGAGAAATACCCGTACATATCTTTAAATTGCCAAATAAAGAAAATTTCAGATCAACACTAATATTTTATTTAGAATTTAAATTTCTATAAAATTCTGTTCACATTTTTGTCTAAAATTTAGGATTATTAATATTGAAATACCCTTCTGCCTGATCACATTAAAATTGTCTTGATAATGATTGTTATAAATGTCTTAAGTTTAAATTTGGTATATCGATTTAATCTTGCAAGTACATACAAAAGTATTAGTATTTTTTGTAGATTGAAAAAATTAATTGATTAATGCTTAAACATAATTTATGTACACTTCCTACAAAATCATTTATAATGTTTTATAAAACGGAAATATTTGTGTTTACCTCAATATTTTTTTTTCTGTGAATGCCATCTTACAAAATGATTATAAATTTGCGTGACAAAACTATTAAGAGATTGTAATTGAATTAAAAATTGAGTTTTAGAATATTATGTGAAGTTCAAACAATATTTTGCAGAAAAAACTTTATGGAAATTATTGAAATAGAAAATGTTTTTGGTTTATTTATTGGAAATTGTTAATTTTGTCGGATTTTGTAATCAATGTAATTAATTGTTTAATTAAATATGACATGTAATTAATTTTTTCTACTCTGTGTCGGAATTCATTTGCTACAATGTTCCAGTCTGTACTCTAATGAAATTAATTATAATGCACATTTTTATTACGATACAAATTTAGAACCAATAGAAATACACCGTTGCTTATTGCACTTATCGACCAGTACGTCAAACACTAAATTTGTTAAATTTGATAATTCGAACTGGTGGTGTTATATTATAAAATTAGTGTTTCTATTTATGGTTATGGGTGTTGTAAAAAAATAGTTTGTACAATTCGCATGTATAATATAATATTTTTCTAGTTTCTGAAACAGCTTGATTTAGAAGTTCTACACACACACATTAGGCATTTTTTAAAAGAAATTCTTTTACTTCAAACTGTTTATATAAATTACGTATATAGTTTTAAAATGTCGAAATTCGAACAGGTATTCCTTAGGAAATTTAGAATAAACTTTCGTTAAATAGAAAAAATAGTATGAAAAACACGTGCCACAACAACTTTTTGCGCATTCCAAAAATTGCAGAATTTTTTTCTGTGACAAAAAGTGTCGTTATGACAATAGTATCACCAAAATGTTGTTACGATAATCAATTTCTAATGGCAGATAAGACTAAAACAAATACAGCAGAAATTGGAAAAGTCCAACATACTATTAAAATTGTGTTAATCGTTTTCAGAAATTTTAGGAAGAAGTATTTTTGACGATTAAAATCCACCCCTTCGTAGCATAATAGTATAATTCAGTAGTAGAGACAAGATAAGAATTTATAGTATTATTATCTATAGTACTGGCATACAAAAATAACAAAAAAGCAAAGGATATAGGTTTTTTAAAATTCATCTCTTTTCTTTTGGATTTATTCCAAAAAACCGAAGGCTTTGCTATTGTACCGTGTAGTTTTATAGTTTTGAGGTACCCGTGCGTGGTCTGTACGCTGACAAAATAATGAAGTTAAAAAAAATTGTGTTAATGTACTACGTTATTAATTCATTAATTTGTTCAACTCTCTAATAAAGTTACCTTTATTGAAAAAAAATGGTCCGTTAGAATTTTTAGGTTTTGTAGAGTTGACTACTATGGATGAAAATTCTATACGGTTTGCAATTCTTAACTTTGTAAAAAACCGTTGTCTTGATCCAAAAACGTCTAACACGATGAAGCACAATTATAATACCCTTTCTCCCTTCAGCACAAACCATTTAACCCTATACAAATAACTCCCGCTGAATGGCATAAATCAATTAAAAATCAGCTCCAATAGGCGTTCACTAAAACCACAGAAATATTTACGAATGATCTGTCAAACCCATTGGTTCCAAATATTACAACCAACCATCACAACGCAACTACAAAAATAGCTTTTTTAAAGATACAGTAAGATCCAAAGTTTGTAATATCACTTTCAAAAGGAAACACTTTACATTTCAACAAAATTATTTAAAAAGAAATTGCTAATTAACTGAATACCTTATATTAAATTGTTTCTGAGTTGAGAAGTTATCCATAGAAACATGCTACTTATAACACTAATTGCCGGTTGCACCAACACGACTTGAAAAAAACTTACATATAATTGTTAAAAGTATAGCAACTATACAACCGTCTATGAGTTCTTTTGACACACGGGAAAATCCGTGAAATAGGTTATCACAAATGGTACTTGTATTTGTGGTTTTAGTAAAACATTAAAATGTAGAAAAGAATGATTGAAGTTCAACAAATTTATTTGGTGGTAATTAAAACAAACTATCAAAAATGAAAACCAAACGATAAAAATAACTAAATTAAATGTTCAAACTGACAACCATTTTCCTTTTTGCAATACGCAAGCATGTGCACAAATTCTTCTAAAACAATATGCAGCATGCTTTTGTGGTCTCTTCACATACACTTTCGATTTCAAGCAGTCCTGAAAAGAAATCTATTGTCTTGGTGGCTACTCTATTTAAACTCTCTGGATTGAATCCAACCACCAGAAAAACCTCTGTATTAAAAACATCTTGGTGTACCATGAGTTTCTCAGAAGTTTTCTCACAACATTGTAAGAATACACTTATAAGGTGAAAACTCAAGCAGTAACTTCTTCTGTTCCTCTTCCACTTCTTAATTTAGCATAAGCAAGTCTTTTTAAAAATAAATATCAATCTGTCCAAGGATGTTGATGAAAAGTGAGCCGTTTTTCTGTTAAAACAATATTTCAGATTTTTGGACGTCACTGTCACTTAACATTAAAAGTTTTGATTATAAAAAAAATATTTACATATTTATTAGAAGACTATAAAACTATACATATCTAAGAGATGTTCTAATCATTGTGGCTGATTCTAACTATGAAGCAATTCTTGTAATTCACTCAGTGAGAATCATAGAAAAATATTCAAACACCATCTTCTATTCCAGTCGGATTATCAAAGAATTTAACGTTTTTCAGAAGTTATAGGGGCTTGAAAAACATCTTCACTACTTGGTATGAATCTAATACTGTGAGTAATATAAAATCACTTCTGGCAAATTGGTAAAAATGGGTTGAATACAATTTTTTGTCTATTTCTTCAGGTTTCTACGTTTTATAAACAAAAACATTAACAACGTTGTTTATAATTTAGTATACTACAAAATATCATCTACAGATTTTCCAATATTTGTGAAAACTGAAAATAAAACAACCTTTAAAAAATATTTATTTGTTCAAAAGAATTATAAGGGACAAAAATTTTAAGAACGCAAATAACATTTTAAAAAGTTGTTAGTTGATTTTCCGCAAATGCTGATAAATTTATTTTCATGAAAACACAAAACGATTATCATTCATAAGCCGGAAAATCTTGGAAATACTGAATCATGAAAAATGCGTAAAACGCGTCCTTGTTTTAGAGAGAAGACAAAAAAGCATGTCCAAATTATTTTCTGTAAAAACTAGCATAGAAAGTGTCTAAAAAATTAAGAAAAAACCTAACTGCCAAAATTCAAAATAAAGTTTTGATTACATTTTAGACCAAATTAACAATTTCTTACTTAAAATCTATTCTTAACAAATTAGTGATGCAGTATTCAATGGGTTCTATAATTTTTAGTGCAAGGATAACATTCCCTTAGGTTTGAGGTGTGTAAAACAGTGATACTATGCTCACACGTATACTAGACAGGTTGTAGAGGGTAAAATTAATTTTTTTGTTAGGGTCACCTAAAAAAAATTAATTTATATTTAACACAAAAGTAAACTACAAAACACAAATTAAAGAAACAAAAATAAAATTTACTAATAAAATGAGTATGATTCATCTAGCAGTCGTTTTAATTAAAAATTTCTTTTAATTTAATGATCTTATAAGGTGAAGGTAAAAATGAAACTGCCAGCAGTGCTGACGTTTTACTCTTAACAAATGGGGACTTCTTCAAGGCCAATTTTAATGAAAATTGTAATTAGAAATACATATAAAAATTCTTTGACAAACAAGCAACAAAAAGATTTTACAAAATATCACAAAATTATCGTAATTTTTAATTTTCAAGTGAAAATATTTGTAGACCAATTTAATTATAATGTATACAGAGTGTCTCTAACACAATTGGTTATATTCCAATTGACCTTATGGCCAAAAACGCATATTCGTGTTTCATTTCAAAAAACGTACATTTTGAAGCAAGGAAGCAAATGGTTGGTAATTCATAGTTCGTGTGATCTACATCCATTTACATAAGACACGAGTTCATGATAACAATCACTGAACGCGCTATCTAGCTAGCACAAAGACGAAACAAATACATGGCGCTACCTAGCCTGTTCAGTTGTGAAGTGACATTTGTTTGTTAACAGTTCATGGCTGACCACTAGCATACGTTTCCCGCCACAAGTTCGTTTTATCAAAATATTCATATATCCAATTTTGACCCGAGAGGTTAGAGATACTCTGTATATTGGTATTGGTGTCCACTATCGTTTATATACTTGTGAAAAATTGAATAACGTATACAAACTGTTCAAAGAGTGTGACTTAATAATTACAAGTTTTAAACGGTAATAACTTGTTTATTTCAAATATAACACTTTATATTTTATGTCACCAGGAATTGTAGAATTTAATACATTTCCCAATAGATAGTTTTTCACGTTCTCATGGAAAAAGAACATTTTTAGAATGAACATCGCTTTTAAAAATCTATTATATTAATTAAAAATGAAACTTTATAACAAGAATGAACGGATTGACATGATTTTTATCCTTGGAGAATGTCTGAAAAACTATTTATTAGTATCACGCCAGAGATTTCCTATCAAGAATCATTCAAACAAATTCATTTTCAAAAGAATCCCATCAAAATCCCACCAAAAGAAAGCCCGTGACACAAAATCAAGAAATTGAATATACTGTTATCGGGTCTGTAATAAAAATCCCTATATAGTACAAAATCAAATTACCCGAAATATTAACATCACTCAAGCGAGTGTCTCGAGGTTCGTAAAAACATTATCATTATTATAAAATCCAACTTCACCAAGAACTTTCCAAAAATGATATCGCAATCGAGCTGTATAATGTATAATGTTCTGTTTAGTGATGAGTGTAGTTTTACAACAATAGATACGTTAATAGATATAGATATAGATAATAGAAGGTCCATTATTATTCTGATTACAACCCGCATCAATTTGGTATAGTTGGTAATAAATTAGGTTCGTTATTTAATTGACCCATATTTTTGAAGATTTTTGAAATTTTTGATAAATTAATTTCAAATTTTAGTAGAAGACATTCCTTTTAGACATAAGGGCAAATATGTAGGTACAGATGAATGAAGTTCTAGCACATTTTCATCGTGAAGTAGAAGAATTTTTAAATGTTCATTTCCAAAATCGGTGAATTGGATGAAATTGACCCCAGCAATTGGCTGACTTGACTCCACCAGATTTCTTTTTATGGGGATATGTAAAAGGGACAGTTTATAACACACTTCCACACACAAGATATAAAGGAACGTATCAGAGAAGTTCTCTGTAATTGGCAAATGCTGCTGAAGGTTTCAAAAAGATTAGGTTTGCGTTTTTAGATTTAGGAGTCAGGCGGTAGTCATTTTGAACATTCACTATAAGCTGTTATTTTTGTTTTATTTCCATTTCTTTTTTTTTATTTAAACGAGTCCACAATATTTAAAATTTTAGTAAAATAAGTTGTTTATTACTCCGAAAATAAGTTTTTTATAAGAACCTGAACAGTTACCTATAGGTAAAAAATTAAATTCTGCAACTGTTGGTGTTCGATTTGAAATAAACAAAATTATTATGGTTTAAAACTTGTAATTATTTAGAAGTCACACTTTTTAGACATGTTGTATACGTTGGTATTCAATTTTAGAAGTACGACACAAAACCTATTCAGTTAGTAGTACTCGAGTCAAATTTAGTCTTAAAAGCAGGTATAAAGGATTAAGGATTCAAACGTGTCAGAGATGGTACTATGTACATTTCACAAGAAATACGAAATATTTAAAAAACTTTCAGAGTTCCAGGTTTTATAAACTCACTTTTATTTTGATCGAAAATGTAAAAAATATTAAACTTATTTAGTTTGAAAAAATACAACTTTTGATATGTTTCATGCATTTAAAACACCTTGTAGATCGTGAGTATAAAAAGTATCTAGTCCACAAAAAAAACTAAACTTAAAAATCAGAAAATATACCCATACTCTTTCGTGATCAAGTATAACGTGAATAGCCCTTTATAGTTTCTCTTACAATTTTTATTATACCAGCATTTCGGATGCTATAATGTTTAGCAAAGGACTATAACTAACTTTGTTGTTAAAAACTCAAGGGGCACTAAAACTACTGAGACTTAAATCTATATTCTATAGGTCGAAATAAATCGATTAGACACCGCTTATGTATACATTATATAATGTATACAAAGGAAAAAAACTGTTGAGAGTCGTACAAAAAAATTGGGCAAGGGTTAAGTATAGTACCATCACTTTGTAAATAATTTTTTCCTAAGAATGGTTATAAGATTCTAGAATTTTTAACGGTAGAAGATACTATTTTTATATTTACAACTCTTGCCAAAACTATATTCTGCATAGATTTGAAGAGGAAAGTTTTCCAACATTGGTAATGAAGATTATTAGTACAAATTTGTTTGTAAACACGTCGTGGACCCAAGAACAGCACTTTATTACAAATAATTCACTAGAGATCTCCACTTTAATTACTGTAAAAACAAACGTCTATTAAAAAAGGTGGTTCTACGGACAATCATCTACAAATAAAAGTGCAAAATGAGGTGGTACACCATCGTGCATAAAAATCATGTTTAGACATAAATTAATTGCACTCTTCTGAGAATTCTACCCCCCCCGTGAATTTTCTTAGACAAAAACTAATCCTATACGACAAAACAATCGGAATGGTCCAACCATAAAATTGCTAATGATGATTAATCTTCTAGTACTGATCTCAGAATTGTTGTTTTTAAATAACCTGTATACTCTCACTGACAAACTGTACATTTTAAGTAATGTAGAAGTTGCGTCCAACGGGCTTATTTTTGTATTTTAAAATACGTGGTAGCAACATGTTCTAGCAGTTTTGGGGCACCCTGTAGATGAACTATAATAATTATTTAAAAAAGGTCAGTTAGTGTCATAAACCAACAATAGGTTTGTGCTTTAAGTTTTCAAAACAGTACGTTTTTTGGTTCTATGATTATAATTATTATTCGAAAAAAATTAAATTACCTATGTGAAGTTAGCCATAAAAATGAATTTTCCAGTAACCCCTATGTAAATATTATCTATATTGGGTTAAATGTTTATAACCACTAAAACAACAATTAATCAACACAAACTATTTTTATTTTAACATTAGTTTATAAAGAAATTGTTTAAACAAATTTGCAAAGTACACTTATTTCTATCAATTTTAATAGTGTTCACGTGGTTTAATTATTATGAAAATTTAGCAATAAATAGTTTTTAATATTATAAACAACATATCCAAGAATAAAAATGCTAATATTTTTTTAAAACAAAAATATTTGATCTCAAAATTACGGTTATAGTCTAAACGTAGAGTACGATCGAAGGTGAATTTTAACGTGTTGGCGTAGATCAATTTTTTAGGCAAATTCAACAATGAACAGTTTTTATAATTGTAGGATTCTTCATTAATACGTTGCATATATATGATTTTTCTTTAATTTAGGTGAAAAACAACAACAAATTAAAAAAAAATTAAAGCTTGCTTCCTAAATTAAAGAAAAATCATATATATGCAACGTATTAATGAAGAATCCTACAACTACAACAAGTAAATCAAATAGGTGATTGATTTCAAACCTTTTCACTTCGATAGCAAATAAGAAAAAAAACTCAAGAAATGAATAATTTCAACAATCCACATCCTTCAAGATACCAAAATAAATTTACAGAACTACGTAAAAAAAACATGCTTTCAAAAATTTATATATTATATACTGAAGAAACAAATGTAACTTTTGCGAAACGTTTAAAATATAATTAAAAAAAAAAATTTAATGCTTGCAATTGTCGCATGCTATTTAAAAAAATCGTTGTTGTTTTTCACCTGAATTAAAGAAAAATAGTTTTTATAATTCATATCAAAGACCAAAAATGGAAATATTTTTTAAATCGAAAATATTTGATCCCAAAATTTCCTAACTTTACCACCCTTATCTCATTTCCCAAAAAAGTTCCACTTTCTGTAAAATGACTGTACTATACGGCTACGTGCGACACTATTAGTCAATACGTGAAGTATCAAGGATATAATATGTGCACGGTTTGCAAATGCTGGATTCACAAAATTTGTGATTCAAAAGTGGAAAAAGATAGAAAAGCAAAGGGAAGAATAAGCATGAGAGTAAACAAAAAGACTAAGATGTTAAAGGTTGAAAGAATAAGAGTTTCACATAGGTTAAGTTTTCTCAGAAAGGTAGAAACTTGTTGTTATTAATGTTTTATCCGAATCTTTGTTTCATGTTTCATTTATTGCAATGACTAACCTAATAATTACCCAACATTTTGATTGAAAATGGATTTTTTGAAGTTTTAATAATTTGAAATTTTGTACCAACAAAAATGTTTCAAAAATTGGATAGTATCCTTATGTGTCTGAGGTCATTAAAAATAAAATAATTACTTCATGGGATATCATACAAGCACATACAAATAAATCTCTGAATACTTGGGTGTTAAAACACCATCATGTTGAAACCAAAAAATCTTCATAATCTTTTTCGTCAGATTTTATCGATGAAAAATCACTCAAGAATTTCATAGGTAACTTAATCTAATATGTATTAAATTTATTTATATAAATTACATATATTAAAACAAAGTAGATTTTTAGAAGTACAAAATATCTTGACTCCGAAATCTACACATTGTGGTGCTCTAATTTATTACATTATTTATGTGGAAAAAATGAGCCAATACACATTATGTCTATTGCACTTATCGTGTAGTTAACTGAAACTAATTTTTTAAACTTAGGACCATTACCATAAACGAACAAGCATTTGCAATATTTTAACGCGACTATGGTTAGATAAAATCTTGCAAAACACGTAGTCTTTAACGATTTCTAGTTGACCCTAAAGCAACCAACATTCAACCAATACAAAAAAATAAGCAAATTTTATCATTAAAGACAAACGTTCATAGCAGTTTCATGCGTAGAATTTTAGAAAAGTACCTTCTTCTAAAAATATTTTTGTATATACAAGGTGGTTGAAAAAGTTTTTAAGATAAGTTCTAAATATGCGGTTTAAATTTAAACCTTAATGACCCTGTATAAAGAAACATAACGCCAAAGACGTAAGATACGAGTTCTGAGCTTTGAGAAAATGTTAAGAAATTTAATTATTGCTTGAAAACTTTAACGAAATAACAATAAAAATTATAACAATTTATCTTATTACCTTGTTAAATTTAATTTTGCAAAATCGTCTCAACACAAACTATACAAAATTTATATGCACCCACGACCGTTAGATACCGGAATACAACTAAAATACTTTAGCATCTGATTTTGCATTATTGCTAAAACGTCACAAACAAATAACTTTCTCTTTGTTATCGTACTTGATTTTTTCCATTAATTTAACAGGATTAACAGCTTTTAAATTCGTGTTATGTCTTGATTTTACATTCATTATCGTGTGACGTATGCAAATTGTTTTGATTACATTAAATAAATTCTGCATATATTCTGTAAAATGGTTAACGTTTCTACATTGATAAAATCGCTTGAACACGGCGATTTATATTTTACAATGTTTACCTAAACATGCGATTCTCAACCCTAAGCATCCGAATCCGAAACTTTAAAATTCAAATATTAAAGTGTTATTATTTTTTTAATCGGCTCAGTAATCAATAAAAATGTATTGCTGTTAATGCACTAATATTCGAGCGACAAAAACTGTTTCTTATACAGGCAGCATATAGTGCTTGTTGGTGTACAAATACTAGAATTCAATAGAAATGGGGTCGTAAAAAGTGGCAATATTCGACAATATTGCTGTTTATCAAATAGAAATTATTGACAGCATTTAGAATAAGTAGATAATAAGAATGACACATTCTGAAACTAAAAGAATCGAAATTCTAATGATAATCGAAATTATTTTGTAGATTTTATGTGTTGCTACAGTAATCATCATTGAAACTTTCATCCCTTGGGATTTTATTTGTTTAATTTGCTTTGTATTTAATTATGTTTAATATTTATATAATATACAGGCTGTTTCACGACGACTTACACTATCTATATATTGCAGGAACTACTCATCGATTTTATAAAAATTTACATAAATGGATAACAAGCTATGGCAAATTTATGGAAAAATATTTTGACAGACGTGTCATTTCCGGTTATACCGGGAAGTAAACAACTACTTTGTTATTTAAAATAGAACACCCTATATATTATTAACTTTTTGGATTCTACGTTCAATTTTAATGTCACTTTGTGCAGAATACCCTATACCTAAAAGTTATACTTTTTGAGATATTCATTTTTTCAATGGAAAATTGACAGGTGCGACCTAAATATTGAAAATTCTGTCTCGAACATTCCTAACACCAAATAAAAATTATTTGATCGGGTTAGTGAGTAGGAAGATCGAGGTAATTAGTGACAAGTCGAAAACTGCCTTTTTATTATACAAGGTTCTTAAAAAGTGATGAAAAGTTCAGCTTCAGAAATGTCAAATATCTTCATTTTTTTAAATAGAAACTACCATATTTTTATTCATTCATGTAATTCTACCGAAAAAAAGAAGAGGAGTTTATGTTCACTTCCTATAACCAAACTTAAACGTTTTTGAGATATTAACATGTATTTAAAAATTTTAATTATTTCTGCCGTATTGTTGCTTATTATAAGTAGGCCGTATTTTTGTATGTATGTAATTTCACATACGTAAATTACAAGAACTTATAACAAGTGCTCAAAAATTAAGTCCAGTGAACCTTCAAGCATTTATGAACCCTTCTTATTACACCTTCGTTTGTTGCACGCCTGATCATTGTTGCAGGGAGAGAATTAAATGCATTGCGAACTCTAAGTTTACAATCTTCCTTTGTTGTAAGGTGGATGGGAATACACTTCATTTTTATGTAGCCCCATAAAAAAATCTAAAGGTGTTATGTCTGGTGAACAGGAGGCCACCGAAAAGGACCATTGTTAGCTATCCATCTATCGTCAAACGTCTCACCTACAAAATTGGTTTACCATTCTGGAACAGTGAGAAGGTCCTCCGTCGTAAAGAAAAATATTTTCCAAAATCTTGCGGTGGTAAACGATATAAATAATTTGTTTTTAATTCTCTCAATATGTCGAGATATCTTTGACCTATAAAAATAGCTTATAGAAAATAAAAATTATGTTACCACAGTTCCTAACCATTTAAGTTCCCATCATAGTAGTGGAGCTACAACCTGGTTATCTCTGATCGCACAAAAGACATTAAAGTCCCATCGGTCTTGAAAACCACGTACTCTTGTTAAGTGTTGATTTTCTTCGCTCCAGTAATGCGAATTGTGCCTGTTAAACATTCCGTTTTTGTAAATTTTGATTCGTCGCACCATATAATATTCTTTAAATATTCATTATCTTCTTGACATTTTATCAACACAAATTCTGCTAACTATTCGCTTATTATAGTCTGTTTCCTTTAAACTTTGAACTAAGTTAAAAGAATAGGGATGAAACATATGTTTTTAAAATTCGTTGGATAGATATCATTGGTACACCTAAATCTCTGGCACCACAACGTAATGATGCTTCGGATAAGCAGCATAGTATCCAAGAATATTAATTTCATTGTCATTATTATCAACAACAGGCTTCGTTTCTTAACTTTGCTTGAAAACAACCAAATTGTGTTAAATTGTTTAGTATTCTCTTTGCTGTGTCACGGGTGGGTCGTGGTCGATCTGGATATCGTGTAGCAAATAAAGCACATGTTCTATTAATAACTCTATGACATTCACCATGTATTAAAAGTAAATTTAGATAATCTTCATTGTTTAGTTCCAAACGAGCCATTTCTATCACTTTATAAAGAAGCGATTAACCACAAATAATGACATTTAATACTATTTAAATATGACAGCTACATTCACAGCCTGCTAAAATAATATAAATAACATTTATAATAAGCAACAATACGGCAGAAATAATTAAAATTTTTAAATACATGTTAATATCTCAAAAACGTTTAAGTTTGGTTATAGGGAGTGAACATAAACTCCTCTTGTTTTACCCGTAGAATTACATGAATGAATAAAATTATGGTAGTTTCATTTAAAAAATGAAGATATTTGACATTTCTGAAGTTGAACTTTTCATCACTTTAAGAACCCTGTATAATAAAAAGCAGTTTTCGACTTGTCACCATGTACCTCGATCTTCCTACTAATTAACCCTACAAGATAATTTTTATTTGGTGTTGGGGATGTTCACACATTTTAATATTTAGGTCGGCACCTGTCAATTTTCCATTAAAAAATGAATATCTCGAAAAGTATAACTTCTAAGTACAGAACATTCTACAAAGAGACATTAAAATCGAACGTAGAATCCGAAAAGTTAATAATATACCAGGCGTTCTATTTAAAATAACAAAGTTACTGTTTACTTCCGGTATAAGTTAATGACACGTCTGTCAAAATATTTTCCATAAATTGCCATAGCTTGTTATCCATTTATTTAAATTTATAAGTCGTATTAAGTTCCCAATATATAGATAGTGTAAGCTCGAAATAAACAGCCTGTATATATTATATAAATATTAAACATAAATTTATACAAAAACAAATTAAACAAACAAAATCCCCCAAAGTTCAATGATAATTACTGTAACAACTTACATAAATTCTTACAAAAATAATTTTACCTATAAATTCGATTGTCATTAGAATTTCGATTCTTTTAGTTCAGAATGTAATCATTATTATATCTACTAAATCTAAATGCTGTCAATAATTTCTATTGATAAAAGAGCAATATTGTCCGAATATTGCCACTTTTACGAACCCATTTCTATTGAATTCCCAGTATTTGTACACCCAACTTACTATATGCTCTTTAATTTTTTATTTTAACAACTAAGTTGTGGTTTTTAAAAATAATTTCTGAGAAACTCTGCATGTAGTACATCTATTCTGAGAATTCAACCGTGTCCAAATCATACCCACAGTTGCCAGTGTTTGTAGGAAAGTCACCAGAGCGAAGACTTGAAAATCGAAAACAGAAAACAAGCAAACGAAAACTTTAAGATCAGATAATCAAGAGGAATTGTATGTCGTTGTCAAAACTCATTGCTCGATTGCTCAGCGGTTCCAATTTTAACAATACACGGAAAAAGAAATAATTAGTGGTAAGCAGATAGTTGACCCATTCTAAACATCTTTACATGAGAATTGTATACGTATTCATATGTGATATGATGTGATTTAGTAATAACAACTACAAATTTGTCGTGGTAACCAACACTTGGTCTAGATGTACAAACACTAACTAACTCAGTAACTGTGTAGAAAAAAGAGACCCAAAATTGCTTAAAAAACGTTAACCAAACACGAGTTAACTGAGTATCTATTTCAGTCAGGATGATGACAGTTTATCCATTAACACAAGTGTTCGGTTAAAGTTTTTTGGGCAGTTTTTGGTTTCTTTTTCTACATTTTCAGTGCTAATATTAATTTGATATATAGAGTATGTCAGAAAAATATGACTTCATCAAATACATATTTTTATATAGTTTATTATCAATCTATAATTATAATTTTTCAAAATTTTTTTTCTGAAGCTTCTTTATCTTTGATACCTTCTCATTGTTTAAAACTTTTTTTAAAGAATCATCAAAATTCAGAAGTGGCATCAGCATCAGTCCTTTGGGATCATTTTCAACATTTATAACAAACTTTTCGAATTGCCTCATATACGAAAGGTTGTCATATTCTGCATTAATTCAGCTATGACTTTTATATATTGGGAATATTTGTTTATATTGGTTAATTGAGAAAAGGTCTTGTGCGTGAGGAAAATTGTACTCTAAGTTAATTCACATTAGAATTTTTTTCATTGTCAAAATTAACTGACAGGTTAATGATTAAGAAATTATTTGGTTATACTCATTTGGTTCCACTTATCTTTGGCAAATGTTCTATATTAGTTACCATTATACGAGTTCCTGCTAAGAAATAGTAGTCAGTGCAGCAACCCGTAAGCAATTCAGCCGATACACTTTTAGTTGCAGCAACTACTTAAATAATACCTATATTGTGTCAACCATATTGTTTTTTTTTTGTGTAAGCATTGACCAGTAAAAGTTTAACGCCGCGGTCCCAATGAAGTTCTTCGAAATATGTTTTTCGATTTTTATACTCTATCGAATTTTCCTATCAAAAAAGAAAGAAAAATTTGGTTCAGTTCTCCGACCCTAGCATCTGCACCTTTTTCTGATACAGTGCAAGGCCAGTACAGAGTTCACTGAGTTACTAACTCGTTTTTCTTATTTACTGTCATTCTTCGCCATGACATCTAAGTTCACGTCTTCGTCCTTTTCACGCGAGCTTTTGGATCTAGAAAATATTACACTCTCAACTTATTTTTTTTTTTAAGAAATTTCTGATCACTCCAACTTTTCCATTGTACTATTTTAATAATACTACTGTCAATTTCATTCTGGTTTCCTACCAGTATCTCTTCGTAATTGTATTTTTTCTTGGATATTTTATATTGCTTTTCTATTTCTCATTTCATACTGTTTTATATTTTCGTTTTAGTTTTTTTGTTTCAATATTTTCATAGTTTTTCATCGCTTCCTATACCATTTAGTCGCTACTTCGTTTAAACATTTTTTAAACTATTTCCATTCGTCACTTTATTCTTTCTCTCTCGTCACTAGTGATCTTTGATTTCTATATTTTTTTTTGTTTTCTCTGTTTATTTTTTGTGACTATTTTGCTTTCTCACTTGGAACCATAATTTTTTCGTTGGAGTATGCAGTCACAAAACGGTCTTTATAAAGGGTCATTGAAAAAATACTTTAATGATACATTAAATTTGTCCTTAACACTTATTAAACAACGACGACTATAGTTTCGATGCTACCTTGTTGCTCGTTATCAAGTCTGAAAACTGTAGATATGTAATTAAAGGAACTTGTTAGATTCGCACAATTATCCGACTTTTTAAAATCTAAAGTTGGTGTTGTTTTATAGGGTCTCCCCGACAACATTTACTTGCTTACATTTACTATAAAAAACGGTTTCTTTTCATCCGGTCCACATAACCTCAACTTATATTTTCAAATAAGCCAATAACACATTTTTTGACAGCTCTTTAAAAATAAATTTAACCATAGCACACTTATCATGATTCTAGATTCAAAAAATAGTACAAACAATAAATAAATTTATTAATATACGCAATATAAGTAATTTAAAAGCATAAAGCAAATAAAAAGATAGCTATGTACATATTTTCATAAATTATTTATTTTGAGATTACACCTATCCAGTTAATGGCTACTACTACTATTGCATAATAAAACCGTGACAAGATATTGGGTATGATTAAATTTATTTTTTCAAAAGAGGGCTACCAAATAATGTGTTATTATATAGATTGTCTCATTTGGAAAAAAAATAAGTTGAGATTACGTACCGGATGAGAAAAACCGTTTTTATAGTAAATGTAAGACTGTGAAGAAAGTAGTGGGATACCCTAAAATATATTTAAACTTATTTCAGATGCGAAATGCACCAGCAAAGCAAATGAAGTCTTCTGGGACGCAGAGAAAGTGAAAAAAACAAAATTATTTATTGCAAATAATGGGAGAAAATTAGTAGATGCCAGAGGGAAAGTTTAAATACCTGAATCTACAATTTAAAAAAAGAAAGATTACGTAATATTAATGAGTGTCAAATAGGACGACATCCTATTTTTTACAAGACCAAGAAAATAGTCCCGAGCAGGCACATATTAAAAAATTTGGAGCAAAAACTTGTTACGGTTTTATTTTTATAAACCGAGAAAAACGTGTGTCAAGACAATATGTTACACGGAATATAAATTTAGAAAACGTATGTCGCTATTCATACGTTGCGACGAAATCGTCTTTGGCGCTCATTTGCGAATTTTCGATTGATTACAATCCGCTTTCTCTTCGTTCTTGTTCTTAACACTGTACGGGCGGTGTTAGCTTATAATCATTAATTAAAATTTACACACAGTTTAAAAGGTGTTCAAAGATTTCCAATACAAATTGTTTAAGTTGTATTTGGCTAAACCGTACCAATGAAATTACACGTCCTTTTCTCTTTTTTTGCTACAATTTTTGTGCAATCCTCCAGTGGAACGTCTTGTGTTGCTAAAGCTAACTATAAATTATTTGTATAAATTACTTATTAGTAAGAGGCTACTGCTAAATTACGTGACGATTACTATAGGAATTTTAAATTGTCTGTCTCCTTTTTATGATTAATTGTTGTGTTACTCTGTTTGATCTAGTGTATCTAGGTTTAAGTAAAACTTGTTTGATCTCCTGTAGGTCAGGTTTTATTTCTCTCTCTTACCCAGCAGGTGGCGCCTTGTTAAGACAGCGGTTTAATTTCTTTAAACTCTCTTAGGACCCCGCTCTACGACGACGCCGGGAAGCTGCTGTTCTACCTAAATAATATATTTTCTACAAACCTAATATGCTTAGTTTCTTCTAGAGCCGTCGTGTATTGGTAAGCCTCAACCGTTACAAACTTTTGGTGAAAGGGAAGAATGGTAGCCATACATTTGTTGATATAATGGTGCCGGTACATTTGGTATCCACCAAAATAATCAGTGCCGAAACAGAAAGTGCTGTGGGTTGTTTATATAATGTGGTTATCTGTTACATATTTGACTTAATTGTCATTTAGTCTATATATTAATAGTACGCTGCAGTTAAATTTGATTTAAAATGGTTCTCACAACGGAAGAAAAAGTTTTTGGTAGAGCATTATTTTTGTTCATATTTATTTTTTTATTTTCGGTACTGTTTAAATTTGGCGGATACTGTGTGCATGTTTCCACCAATGATTATTTTCTCAGAGCTTAAATGACAAGCACGTTGGGAAAAAACATCCGTTGCTCAAAATCACTCGAATCATATACCTGGCTTTTGTAAAACTAATTGGGATTAAGTTGCTAACTATTTTACCACATACATGCCATAGTGTTGTGTAAATGTTTGTTACTTGTAATAAGTAAAATGGCAAGGAAAATTGTACTTAGAAACATAAAAATATTGAAACCGAGTTAACTTTGAACATAAAATTGCAACACATGGCTTACAGTCTAGATTTTACATTTTATAGACCACTCAAAAGTAAAAAAAACCTTTAAATAAAAACTAGAATGGATAAAAAAAAGCGAAAAGTAGTTCAGAGTATTCCATTAAAAGTAAAATAAAGAACGGATTAAAAGAAAAGGTTTTGGAAGGAAATGAGTGTGTAGAAGAAATCTCTCAGAGCCAGTTACGTGACAGATGACTTGGATGGATACGGATCGCTTGATGTTAGAGATAGATGCTTGATCCGAGTAAAAGGACGAAATATTTGTTTCAATGTTCAGTTGCGAAGATGGGCTTATGAACTTTGTAGTAAAGCTGACCACAAGAAGTACAACAGGTATATTTTTAAACGACTATTAATCTACAGCTTTTGTATTATCCATCACCTAAATTCTGTACCCTGCGTTTTCCGATTTTTTATACCTTTAGAACCAGCAACGTAAGTTGGCTACTGGGTGTTTAATTGCCTAAATTAATTTGCCTGACAATCAGAGTGGCTCCACTACCTGCTTATATCTAGATTATAAAAACCACTGACTTACAATCACCTTTCGACTGTGAGCGAAAAACATCGAATAAAATGATGAGAGTTAAGGACTTTTGACAAAAATTTGGTCCTATCCGAATTACACCTTGTTTCTGAATGTTGGGTAGATCACACAGCCTAGGAACTTTGGAACTGGAAGGTTTAAGCTACCCACCACTGAGTTTAGAGTGGCCGATCGAGAATTTTATGATTGGATGGTTACATGGTACTGATAACATAAAAATCAATTTGTCTCACATAAGTGGTATCATTTCAACACTGGCCACAATATAGATGTTGACAATTTCTGTTTCCTTTTTTAATAGAAAAACCAGATAGAGTAAATAACTCATCAACCCCGCAACTTGGATGGAGACCAATGTTACAAACAATTCTTCTTCTATACAAATTCACCTGATTTTTAAGGGTCTATCTTGAACTTTTCATTTGTTTTTTTTAAGTTTAAACATTTTCAAAGTCTTCTCTGCTAAAGTTACATGCGATACGTGGTGAACTTTAATTTCAATACAACATGTTTCTGTTGTTTGAATGTTACAAAGAAATTTAAAAATTTTACTTTTACTTTGATTATTAAAATTAAAAAAACGTACTTTTCCCTACTTTCGTAAACTTAATTGCCGAAATAAAATCGAATTTTGCTTTCAAATTACATACATTAGATCGCGTAATGCAAAACCATATAGGATCAATAGAAAAGCTAAGTATGGAAGTTCGAACTCGTCACGACAAAATTACGGTGCAAACGATAAAAATAAACGCAAAGTTTAATATATCTACCTTTCGTAAAAATTCTAGTAGTTTACAAAACTATTAGTAATTCGAAAGCAAGCCAAAAAATACCATAAAGCTTTCTTTGGAACTTTTCAAAAACTATATCCTTCATTTATAGGAGTACATAAACTCAAAAATGTTACTTATATTTATTAAAGCCGACACGTCTAAGCGGATTATTGGACATAAAAAAATAAATGTCTATTCGATCTTGTGCTGTAGTCACCGCCCGAGATACGGATAAAATTTGTACATACAATATAAGTCAAATTACTTACGTTCAATTGATTCCGAATGAATTTCTTGCTGCACAGTCTTATACTGTCGACGCTTTGGAGAACCCTTGCAATCCCTGCAACACGCAAAAGTTAACTTAATTCTACTCAAATTTATTATACGAAATACGGATACGCATTGATTAAAACAATGTTTAAAGGAGCGAGCCGAAGGAATTCCGCATGGAAGGTTTAGGGTCACTTTAAATCAAATCACAACATAAGGCGAGGCCGATTGAATAAATAATTTACACTTTCATTGGCACTTCATTTTTCATAATTAACTTAAATGAATTTGAAAAACTCCAACTTATTGATGTATATGTTGGGCCAAATAAGGTGTTTATGTTCCGAAAGATATAAAGCAGAACGATAACAAAATTTTACTACAAAATTTTGTTTTAAAACCCCTGCATTATAAAAACCCTCTACATCTTCGTAAATTGTTAAAATTCTTTTTACAACGCCTTATGGAAAAAAATTGATGTATACATAATTTATTATCACAATTTTATGTATACAGCAAATCTTATTACGTTTTCAACTTTTTCTTTTGCTAAATATCTTAAGCATAATTTTTCATTTTAATTATGTAATTATGTACGATTTTTTATGGACGGTGACTTTAAACACATTAAACATTTTATTCGTTCCCAGTAAACGCATCCACGTTGAATTGACGTGTTAATAACGTATGTTTCACGTTAAAAGCATCATGTGATATTTAGGTGATATATTCAACTTAATTTTACTTAACGTAAGAATCACGTGTTTAATACGTCATATTTTAATCATCTATTTAACGTCATTTAGTATCCACACGTGTCGTTTAAGTGGTAAAATTAACTATTATTATTATTATTATTATTATTATTATAATTAAAACGTTAGATTTACCCAACTTATTGACGTTAATTTACAGATATTTATAAAAATAATTTAAATTTTTTGGGCTACGCAGGTAATTACTTGTAGCTTTAAAAAGTAGATGTCGGAGACATCATAACGTTTCTTACACGCGGTTATATTATGTTTTGTCCACGTTAAAATGTTTAAAAATGTCCATCTTTATAAATTTTCATGAGTAAAACAATTTTCAAAATTTCCACACTTAACACGTTTTTGTGGCAATCTTACAACAACAATTTGACAAATATATTAACCTCAACTTCTACAATAAAATCTTGTAAAAACTTTTCAAAACCATTTAAGTATAGAGTTTATTTTTGGATGAAAAACCATTTATATTTGTTAAACAAAGGTAACAGTCATCGAAGTTCTTTATATTCTATGTGGTAAGCTAAACGACATTTTTGTTAATTGGTTTCATTTTTGAAGGTTGATTTGCATAATGCAGCAAATCTTGGTGTCCAGTGTTGAAGTTTTTAGCATTTTTGCAAACATCTTCTAGTTTATCTTTTATATACAGGGTGTGCCACCACTAAACGCCACGGAGTTTCACATCTACGTCTTTTTAATTTCAAATTTATTTAAACGGAATATCACGTAGGTTAATAATTAAATATATAGGGTGTTTCTAAAACGAGTGAGGCATCAAAAGTTATGTTTTTTCTTATGCAACACCCTGTATTTGACGACGATTTTAATTTCTATAAAAAAAATAAGGTCCAGTTTCTTCAAGTATCACTATCAATTTTGGGTACATAGTACCTCCATAAAAATCCGTCACAAATTTAATGCGAAACTGAAAATATAATATTATACAAAATGTCTCATTGAAATTATTAAAGTTGTTGCTAAATTTCCAAATGAGCGGCAACGCTGCAACGTTAAAAATATTTTAAATTGATAGATCAGGGCTCAACTGTGCAAGTAACCGGGTTTTTAGAAAAATTCTATGTCTAATTTTTCCGTAAACGTCTAACGAACCATCATCGTGACACACCCTGTACATACTTACTTTGATGCAAGTGAATTTGCAAACAAAGAAAATAAGTAGGTCGAATTTTTCATTAAAATATTAGAGCATATTATTTTATTATTTTATTAAACCGCATGTTTAATTAAAAAACTAAATTAAGCGAATATTTTGCTTAAAAATAAACTATCGTTGTAATATATAATAGTTCAGCAACCAAGAGGAGCTACAAAGTTTCGAATGCACATCAATTGTTTCTAGAAAAGGAAGCCCAGGTTCAGAAAACTGCATCGTTCTACGATTACCTGGTTTTCAAGATACCCCCAAAACCATCAAAAATGGGACACCCTGTAGAAGGCAATTTAATATACGCTTATTAGATAACACAGATTCGAATTTATGTACACTAAAGCCAACTATCTGTTTTATAGAAAAGATATACACCAAATAAAAACGAAAAAATTGTATTTGTTAAACAAACCAACGTATAACTTAAAACCTGGCGTGGTAGAAAAATTCTTATAAACAGATTTAAAACTATATCCAAAATTCTACGAAATCGCGTCTATTTTTACAAAATGCCTAAAAATTGTGCTGAACTATGTAATTAGCATAAATTGAAAAATTACCAAACAGCGAAACAGAGCAACAGAAACACCGATAAAGGTCAAAGAAAAAACAAAAAAGTTAAAAAAATGAAATTCTTCTCTAGAAATGAATCGGTAAACAGAAGATTTCTAATTAACCAATAAAGCGTAGCAAGTCATAGAAATTGAGCACATGTTTCATAATATCAAAAATATCAAAGTACAAAAGAATCGACTAGCATTAAAGAACATGAAAAAACTGTGCTGTAGAGTATCAACTGAAAGTAAAGAAAAGTATTGCAAAACTAAAAAATAAAATTTCAGAAAAACTATTAAAACAGAAAAATTTGGAAAGTGGTTTATCTACGATATGTGGAATTAATTTCCATAGAATATGGTTAGCAAATAGTTTTGATTTTTGAAATAAACGTTATCATCAAGCAAACAAATATCTCCAAATTGAAAGAACTTACACTTGATGACCCAAAAATGGACACTGAGCAACCATCAGCACAACAACATGCTCTCAAAACAAATATTTATTGAATAATGACTGTAAATATTGTACCATTTTGTATGAAAAATGTTTACTCTGTGGATTTAAGCAAGTGGAATCGCAATTTATAGCTTTGGAAATCAACCATTAGAGCTAATGTTCTCACCTTATTGCATGAAATGTAACCAGATTAACAAACGTATTAAACTTACCTTATTCCAAAATTGCTTTGTTTCCTAGATAGAATTTGGTAAAGTTTAAAAATAAAAAATCGTTTATTTTTAAATGTATGAACATTTTCAAAGAATTACTTCAAAAATTTATGTCTGGAGGTTTTGGGATGCGAAATGTATGGGTAAGTGTTACAAAAAAAATAATTTATTACCTACAATTTATTTATTACAATTTAATTTATTACAATTTTATTTACAAAAATGAACTAGGTAAGATTTTAAGAAAAGATTTTTGAAAATTTAATGGTGAACAATTTATCTAATAAAAATACTACATAAATTTAATTATCATAAACTTTAGTAACTGTTCAAAATGACCTCCGTCAACATAAGTACAGAGATTAATACGACGTAAAAAGTTCAAATTTACTCTTCTTAGCATTTCCGCGTCATTCTTTAATACGTTGACTGCATCCTGAATTCTCTCTCCACAGTTCCTCTTCCCAAATTCCGATTTGGAAATTTTCTCTGTATACCCTAACACTTTTGCGGCCATTTCCTGAACAATACCCAAAAACTAACAGCATCTCCGTCATTTCTGCAGAGGTAAACATTTCAGCCATTTTGACAGACAACTGAAATAAATTCAAACAATTTAAAGTTATTAATGCCTAGCAACTCTCAAACACTTGCACACAAATTCCACAAAATATAAACGATTTTTATTTTAAACTTTACCACCCTGTATCTAGGAAACAAAGCAATTTTGGAATAAGGTAAATTTGCTTAAATCGGCTTATTTCGACCTCAGGAATATGGTAGGATTTTGTACAGACCTTTAGAGACACCTGTATATTTGTTTATTTATTTTATATTACATTTAAAATTTATCAATTACAAACATTACTTTTTATAACTTTTATCTAATTGTTTGTAGGTATGGTTGTCTCATTGAGGGAAAAGTAAAATTCTGAAATGCCCTCCGATTTTGTATTTTGTAATTCTTCATAATGATTGGATGCTATCTAAGGAAGTCGTTTAGAGTTTTTGCGATTTTTAAATACCCTACTGTTTTCTAGATTTATTTTCTTCAGACTCGTCCAATACGTTTGTTAATCTGGTTACATTTCATGCACAGGTGAGAACATTATTTCAATGGTTGATTTTGTTATAAATTGCGATTCCACTTGCTTAAATCCATAGAGTAAACATTTTTCATACAAAATGGTACAATATTTACAGTCATTATTCAATAAATATTTGTTTTGAGAGTAGCTGTTATTGTGCTGATGGTTGCTCAGTGTCCAGTTTTTGGGTCATCAAGTGTAAGTTCTTTCAATTTGGAGATATTTGTTTGCTTGATGATAACGTTTTATTTCAAAATCAAAACTATTTGCTAACCATATTCTATGGAAATTAATTCCACATATCGTAGATAAACCACTTTCCAAATTTTTCTGTTTTAATAGTTTTTTCTGAAATTTTATTTTTAGTTTTGCAATACTTTCTTTTACTTTCAGTTGATACTCTACAGCACAGTTTTTTCATGTTCTTTAATGCTAGTCGATTCTTTTGTAATGGATATTTTGAGAAGTTATGAAACATGTTCAATTTCTATCGCACTTGCTACGCTTTATTGGTTAATTTAGAGAAATCTTCTGTTTATGATTCATTTCTAGAGAAAATTTCATTTTTTTTAACTTTTTGTTTTTCGACTTTATGGTGTTTCTGTTGCTCTCTGTTTCGCTGTTTGGTAATTTTTCAATTTATGCTAATTACATGTTCAGCACAATTTTTAGGCATTTTGTAAAAATAGACGCGATTTTGTTCAATTTGGATATAGTTTTTAAATCTGTTTATAAAATTTTTCTACCACGCACAGGTTTTAAGTTATACGTTGGTTTGTTTAAAATACAATTTTTTTCGTTTTTATTTGCGTATATCTTTTCTATAAAACAGATAGTTGGCTTTAGTGTACATAAATTGAATCTGTGTTATCTAATAAGCGTATATTAAATTGCCTCTACAGGGTGTCCCATTTTGATGGTTTTGGGGGTATCTTGAAAACAGGTAATCGTAGAACGATGCAGTTTTCAGAACCTGGGCTACCTTTCTAGAAACAATTGATGGTGCATTCGAAACTTTTGTAGCCTCTTGGTTGCTGAACCATTATATATTACAACGTATAGTTTATTTTAAGCAAAATATTCGCAATTTAGTTTTTTTATTAAACATGCGGTTTAATAAAATAATAAAATAATATGCTCTAATATTTTAATGAAAAAATTCGACCTACTTATTTTCTTTGTTTGCAAATTCCTTGCATCAAAGTATGTACAGGGTGTGTCACGATGATGGTTCGTTAGACGTTTACGGAAAATTAGACATAGAATTTTTCTAAAATTTGGTTTTGCACAGTTGGCCCTGATCTATCAATTTAAAATATTTTAACGTTGCAGCGTTGCCGCTCATTTGGAAATTTAGCAACAACTTTAATATTTCAAATGAGACATTTTGTATATTATTATATTTTCAGTTTCTGCATTAAATTTGTGACGGATTTTATGGAGGTACTATGTACCCAAAATTGATAGTGATACTTGAAGAAACTGGACCTTATTTTTTTTTATAGAAATTAAAATCGTCGTCAAATACAGGGTGTTGCATAAGAAACATAACTTTGATGCCTCACTCGTTTTTGAAACACCCTATATATTTAATTATTAACCTACGTGATATTCCGTTTAAATAAATTTGAAATTAAAAAGACGTAGACGAAACCCGTGGCGTTAGTGGTGGCACACCCTGTATATAAAAGATAAACTAGAAGATGTTTGCAAAATGCTAAAACTTCAACACTGGACACCAAGATTTGCTGCATTACATGCAAATCAACCTTCAAAAATGAAACCAATTAACAAAATGTCGTTTGCTTACCACATAGAATATAAAGAACTTCGATGACTGTTACCTTTGTTTAACAAATATAAATGGTTTTTCATCCAAAAATAAAATCTATGTAATTTAAATGTTTTGAAAAGTTTTACAAGATTTTATTGTAGAAGTTGAGTTAATATATTTGTCAAATTGTTGTTGTAAGATTGCCACAAAAACGTGTTAAGTGTGGAAATTTTGAAAATTGTTTTACTCATGAAAATTTATAAAGATGGACATTTTTAAACATTTTAACGTGGACAAAACATAATATAACCGCACGTAAGAAACGTTATGATGTCTCCGACATCTACTTTTTAAAGCTACAAGTAATTACCTGCGTAGCCCAAAAAATTTAAATTATTTTTTATAAATATCTGTAAATTAACGTCAATAAGTTGGGTAACCTAACGTTTTAATTATAATAATAATAATAATAATAATAATAATAGTTAATTTTACCACTTAAACGACACGTGTGGATACTAAATGACGTTAAATAGATGACTAAAATATGACGTATTAAACACGTGATTCTTACGTTAAGTAAAATTAAGTTGAATATATCACCTAAATATCACATGATGCTTTTAACGTGAAACATACGTTATTAACACGTCAATTCAACGTGGATGCGTTTACTGGGAACGAATAAAATGTTTAATGTGTTTAAAGTCACCGTCCATAAAAAATCGTACATAATTACATAATTAAAATGAAAATTATGCTTAAGATATTTAGCAAAAAGAAAAAGTTGAAAACGTAATAAGATTTTGCATACATAAAATTGTGATAATAAATTATGTATACATCAATTTTTTTCCATAAGGCGTTGTAAAAGAATTTTAACAATTTACGAGATGTAGAGGGATTTTATATGGTTTTAAACAAAATTTTGTAGTAAAATTTTGTTATCGTTCTGCTTTATATCTTTCGAACATAAACACCTTATTTGGCCCAACATATACATCAATAAGTTGGAGTTTTTCAAATTCATTTAAGTTAATTATGAAAAATGAAGGTATGAAAGTGTAAATTATTTATTCAATCGGCCTCGCCTTATGTTGTGATTTGATTTAAAGTGACCCTAAACCTTCCATGCGGAATTCCTTCGGCTCGCTCCTTTAAACATTGTTTTAATCAATGCGTATCCGTATTTCGTATAATAAATTTGAGTAGAATTAAGTTAACTTTTTTGCGTGTTGCAGGGATTGCAAGGGTTCTCCAAAGCGTCGACAGTATAAGACTGTGCAGCAAGAAATCATTCGGAATCAATTGAACGTAAGTAATTTGACTTATATTGTATGCAAATTTTATCCGTATCTCGGGCGGTGACTACAGCACAAGATCGAATAGACATTTATTTTTTTTATGTCTAATAATCCGCTTAGACGTGTCGGCTTTAATAAATATAAGTAACATTTTTGAGTTTATGTACTCCTATAAATCAGGATATAGTTTTTGAAAAGTTCTAAAGAAGCTTATGGTATTTTTTGGCTTTTCGAATTACTAATAGTTTTGTAAACTACTAGAATTTTACGAAAGGTAGATATATTAAACTTTGCGTTTATTTTTATCGTTTGCACCGTAATTTTGTCGTGACGAGTTCGAACTTCCATACTTGCTTTTCTATTGATCCTATATGGTTTTGCATTACGCGATCTAATGTATGTAATTTGAAAGCAAAATTCGATTTTATTTCGCAATTAAGTTTACGAAAGTAGGGAAAAGTACGTTTTTTAATTTTAATAATCAAAGTAAAAGTAAAATTTTTAAATTTCTTTGTAACATTCAAACAATAGAAACATGTTGTATTGAAATTAAAGTTCACCACGTATCGCATGTAACTTTAGCAGAGAAGACTTTGAAAATGTTTAAACTTAAAAAACAAATGAAAAGTTCAAGATAGACCCTAAAAATCAGGTGAATTTGTATAGAAGAAGAATTGTTTGTAACATTGGTCTCCATCCAAGTTGCGGGTTGATGAGTTATTTACTCTATCTGGTTTTTCTATTAAAAAGGAAACAGAAATTGTCAACATCTATATTGTGGCCAGTGTTGAAATGATACCACTTATGTAGACAAATTGATTTTATGTTATCAGTACCATGTAACCATCCAATCATAAAATTCTTCGATCGGCCACTCTAAACTCAGTGGTAGCTTAAACCTCCAGTTCCAAAGTTCCTAGGCTGTGTGATCTACCCAACATTCAGAAACAAGGTGTAATTGATAACACCAAATTTTTGTCAAAAGTCCTTAACTCTCATCATTTTATTCGATGTTTTTCGCTCACAGTCGAAAGGTGATTGTAAGTCAGTATTTTTATAACTAGATATAAGCAGGTGTGGAGCGACCAGATTGTCAGGCAATTAATTAGGCAATTAAAAACCCAAAGTAGCCAACTTACGTTGCTGGTTCTAAAGGTATAAAAAATCGGAAAACGCAGGGTACAATTAAGGTGATGGATATAAAAGTTGTAGATTAATAGTCGTTTAAAAATATACCTGTTGTACTTCTTCTGTGGTCAGCTCTACTACAAAGTTCATAAGCCCATCTTCGCAATTGAACATTGAAACAAATATTTGTCCTTTTTACTGGATCAAGCATCTATCTCTAACATCAGCATCCGTATCATCCAAGTCATCATCGTCACGTAACTGGCTCTCAGAGATTTCTTCTACACACTCATTTCCTTCTAAAACTTTTCTTTTCTTTTAACTGTCTTTATTTTACTTTTTAATGGAATATTCTGAACTACTTTTCGCTTTTTTTATCCATTCTAGTTTTTATTTAAAGGTTTTTACTTTGAGTGGTCTATAAAATGTAAAAATCTAGACTGTAAGCCATGTGTTGCAATTTTATGTTCAAAGTTAACTGGTTTCAATATTTTATGTTTCTAAGTACAATTTTCCTGCCATTTTACTCATTACAAGTAACAAACATTACACAACACTATGGCATGTATGTGGTAAAATAGTTACAACTTATCCCAATTAGTTTACAAAAGCCAGGTATATGATTCGAGTGATTTTGAGCAACTATGTTTTTCCAACGTGTTTGTCATTTAAGCTCTGAGAAAATAATCATTGGTGGAACATATCACAGTATCCGCCAAAATAAACAGTACCGAAAATAAAAATAAATATGAACAAAAATAATGCTCTACCAAAAACTTTTTCTTCCGTTGTGAGAACCATTTTAAATCAAATTTAACTGCAGCGTACTATTAATATATCAACTAATGACAATTAAGTCAAATATGACAATCCATATTACATAAACAACTCCACAGCACTTTCTGTTTCGGTACTGTTTATTTTGGTGGATACCATGTACCGGCACCATTATAGTTAAACAAATTATGGCTACCATTCTTCCTCTTTCACCAAAAGTTTGTAACGGTTGAGGCTTACCAATACACGACGGCTCTAGAAGAAACTAAGCATATTAGGTTTGTAGAAAATATATTATTTAGGTAGAACAGCAGCTTCTCGGCGTCGTCGTAGAGCGGGGGGTCCCATGAGTTTAAAGAAATTAAACCGCTGTCTTAACAAGGCGCCACCTGCTGGGTAGAGAGAAATAAAACTGACCTACAGGAGATCAACAGGTTTTACTTAAACCTAGATACACTAGATCAAACAGAGTAACACAACAATTAATCATAAAAGGAGACAGACAATTTAAAATTCCTATAGTAATCGTCACGTAATTTAGCAGTAGTCTCTCTTAATAATAAGTAATTTATACAAATAATTATAGTTAAGCTTTAGCAACACAAGACGTTCCATCTGGAGGATTGTACAAAAATTTGTACAAAAAAAGAGAAAAGGACGTGTACTTACGGTAGGTTTAGCCAAATACAACTTAAACAATTTGTATTGGAATCTTTGAACACCTTTTAAACTGTTTGTGTAAATTTTAATTAATGATTAAGGCCAACACCACCCGTACATGTAAGCAACAAGAACGTAAAGAGAAAGTGTATTTTTAATCAATCGAAAATTCGCAAATGAGCGCCAAATACGACTTTTTGTCGCAACGTATGAATAGCGACATACGTTTTCTAAATTTATATTCCGTGTAACATATTGTTTTGACACGTTTTTCTCGGTTTATAAAATAAAACCGTAACAAGTTTTTGCTCCAAATTTTTAATATGTGCCTTGCTCGACTATTTTCTTGGTCTTGTAAAAAATAGGATGTCGTCCTATTTGACACTCATTAATATTACGTACTTTTTCTTTTTAAATTGTAGATTCAGGTATTTAAACTTTCCTCTGGCATCTACAATTTTCCCATTATTTGCAATAAATAATTTTGTTTTTTCACCTCTCATGTCCCAGAAGACTTCATTTGCTTTGCTGCATTTCGCATCTGAAATAAGTTTAAATATATTTTAGGTATCCCACTACTTTCACAGTCTTACATTTACTATAAAAACGGTTTTTTTCTCATCCGGTCACGTAATCTCAACTTATTTTTTTTCCAAATGAGACAATCTATATAATAACACATTATTTGGTAGCCCTTTGAAAAATAAATTTAATCATACCACACTGTCATGGTTTTATTATGCAATAGTAGTAGTAGCCATTAACTGGATAGGTGTAATTTCAAAATAAATAATTTTATTAAAATATGTACATAGCTATCTTTTATTTGCTTTATGCTTTTAAATTACTTATATTGCGTATATTAATAAATTTATTTATTATTTGTACTATTTTTGAATCTAGAATCATGATAAGTGTGTTATGGTTAAATTTATTTTAAAGAGTGTCAAAAATGTGTTATTGGCTTATTTGAAAATATAAGTTGAGGTTATGTGACCGGATGAAAAGAAACCGTTTTTTATAGTAAATGTAAGCAAGTAAATGTTGTCGTGGGAGACCCTAAACAACACCAACTTTAGATTTCAAAGTCGGATAATTGTGAATCTAACAAGTTCCTTTTAATTACATATCTACAGTTTTCAGACGAGCAACAAGGTAGCATCGAAACTATAGTCGTCGTTGTTTAATAAGTGTTAAGGACAAATTTAATGTATCATTAAAGTATTTTTTCTAATGACCCTTTATAAAGACCGTTTTTGTGACTACCAACGAAAAATTATGGTTCCAAGTGAGAAAGCAAAATAGTCACAAAAATAAACAGAGAAACAAAAAAATATAGAAATCAAAGACTAGTGACGAGAGAGAAAGAATAAAGTGACGAATGGAAATAGTTTAAAATGTTTAAACGAAGTAGCGACTAAATGGTATAGGAAGCGATGAAAACTATGAAAATATTGAAACAAAAACTAAAAACGAAAATATAAACAGTATGAAATGAGAAATAGAAAGCAATATAAAATATCCAAGAAAAAATACAATTACGAAGAGATACTGGTAGGAAACCAGAATGAAATTGACAGTAGTATTATTAAAATAGTACAATGGAAAAGTTGGAGGATCAGAAATTTCTTAAAAAAATAAGTTGAGAGTGTAATATTTTCTAGATCCAAAGCTCGCGAAAGGGACGAAGACGTGAACTTAGATGTCATGGCGAAGAATGACAGTAAATAAGAAAACGAGTTAGTAACTCAGTGAACTCTGTACTGTACTTACTGTATCAGAAAAGGGTGCAGATGCTAGGTCGGAGAACTGAACCAAATTTCTTTCTTTTTGATAGGAAAATTCGATAGAGTATATAGAAATCGCAAAACATATTTCGAAGAACTTCAATGGGACGGCGTTAAACTTTTACTGGTAATTCTATACAAAAACAATATGGTTGACACAATATAGGTATTATTTAAGTAGTTGCTGCAACTAAAGTGTATCGGCTGAATTACTTGGGTTGCTGCACTGACTACTACTTTAGCAGGAACTCGTATAATGGTAACTAATATAGAACATTGCCAAAGATAGTGAAACCAAATGAGTATAACCAAATAATTTCTTAATCATTAACCTGTCAGTTAATTTTGACAATGATAAAAAATTTAATGTGAATTAACGAAGAGTACAATTTTCCTCACGCACAAGACCTTTTCTCAATTAACAAATCTAAACAAATATTCCAAATATATAAAAGTCATAGCTGAATTAATGCTGAATATATCAACTTTCTCGTATGAGGCAATCTGAAAAGTTTGTTATAAATGTTGAAAATGATCCCAAAGGACTGATGCTGATGCCACTTCTGAATTTTGATGATCTTTAAAAAAAGGTACTTGAACAATGAGAACAAGATAAAGAAGCTTCAGAAAAAAAATTTTGAAAAATTATAATTATAGATTGATAATAAACTATATAAAAATATATTTGATGAAGTCATATTTTTCTGACATACCTATATATCAAATTAATATTTAACTGAAGTGTAAAAGAAACCAAAACTGCCCAAAAACTTTAACCGAACACTTGTGTTAATGGATAAACTGTCATCATCCTGACTGAAATAGATACCAGTTAACTCGTGTTTGTTAATCGTTTTTTAAGCAATTTTGGGTCTTTTTCTACACAGTTCTGAGTTAGTTAGTTTTTACATCTAGACCAAGTGTTGGTTACTACGACAAATTTAGAAGTGTTATTAATAAATCACATCATATCACATATGAATACGTATACAATTCTCATGTAAAGATGTTTAGAATGGGTCAACTATTGCTTACCACTAATTATTTTTTTCCGTGTATTGTTAAATTGAACCGCCGATAATCGAGCAATGAGTTTTGACAACGACACATGACAATTCTCTTGATTTTCATCTGATCTTAAAGTTTTGCTTGTTTGTTTTCTGTTTTTCGATTTTCAAGTTCGCTTGGTGACTCTTCCTACAAACACTGGCAACTGTGGGTATGATTTGGACACGGTTGAATTCTCAGAATAGATACCATGCAGAGTTTCTCAGAAATTATTTTTTAAAACCACAACTTAGTTGTTAAAATAAAAACAAAGAGCATATAGTGCTTTTGGTGTACAAATACTGGGAATTCAATAGAAATGTCTGTAAAAAGTGGCAATATTCGACAATATTGCTCTTTATCAAATAGAAATTATTGACAGCATTTAGATAAGTAGATAATAAGAATGAAACATTCTGAAACTAAAAGAATCGAAATTCTAATACAATTCGAATTATAGGTAAAATTATTTTTGTAGATTTTATGTGTTGCCAGTAATCATCATTGAAACTTTCATCCCTTGGGGATTTTGTTTGTTTAATTTGCTTTGTATTTAATTATGTTTAATATTTATATAATATACAGGCTGTTTCACGACGAGCTTACACTATCTATATATTGGGAACTACTCATACGATTTTTATAAAAATTTACATAAATGGATAACAAGCTATGGCAAATTTATGGAAAATATTTTGACAGACGTGTCATTTCCGGTTATACCGGAAGTAAACAGTAACTTTGTTATTTTAAATAGAACGCCTGGTATATTATTAACTTTTCGGATTCTACGTTCGATTTTAATGTCCTTTTGTAGAATGTTCTATACTTAGAAGTTATACTTTTCGAGATATTCATTTTTTAATGGAAAATTGACAGGTGCAGACCTAAATATTAAAATTCTGTGTGAACATCCCCAACACCAAATAAAAATTATCTTGTAGGGTTAATTAGTAGGAAGATCGAGGTACTTGGTGACAAGTCGAAAACTGCTTTTTATTATACAGGGTTCTTAAAAAGTGATGAAAAGTTCAACTTCAGAAATGTCAAATATCTTCATTTTTTAAATGAAACTACCATATTTTTATTCATTCATGTAATTCTACGGAAAAAACAAGAGGAGTTTATGTTCACTTCCTATAACCAAACTTAAACGTTTTGAGATATTAACATGTATTTAAAAATTTTAATTATTTCTGCCGTATTGTTGCTTATTATAAATGTTATTTATATTATTTTAGCAATGTGAATGTAGCTGTCATATTTAAATAGTATTAAATGTCATTATTTGTGGTTAATCGCTTCTTTATAAAGTGATAGAAATGGCTCGTTTGGAACTAAACAATGAAGATTATCTAAATTTACTTTTAATACATGGTGAATGTGATAGAGTTGTTAATAGAACATGTACTTTATTTGCTACACGATATCCAGATCGACCACAACCCACCCGTGACACAGTAAAAGAATACTAAACAATTTAACACAATTTGGTTGTTTTCGCAAAAGTTAAGAAACGAAGCCTGTTGTTGATAATAATGACAATGAAATTAATATTCTTGGATACTATGCTGCTTATCCCGAAGCGTCATTACGTTGTGGTGCCAGAGATTTAGGTGTACCAATGATATCTATCCAACGAATTTTAAAAAACATATGTTTACCCTATTCTTTTAACTTAGTTCAAAGTTTAAAGGAAACAGACTATAATAAGCGAATAGTTTGCAGAATTTGTGTTGATAAAATGTCAAGAAGATAATGAATATTTGAAGAATATTATATGGTGCGACGAATCAAAATTTACAAAACGGAATGTTTAACAGGCACAATTCGCATTACTGAGCGAAGAAAATCAACACTTAACAAGAGTACGTGGTTTTCAAGACCGATGACTTTAATGTCTTTTGTGCGATCAGAGATAACCAGGTTGTAGCTTCCACTACTATGATGGGAACTTAAATGGTTAGGAACTGTGGTAACATAATTTTTATTTTCTATAAGCTACTTTTATAGGTCAAAGATATCTCGACATATTGAGAGAAAAAACAAATTATTTAGATCGTTTACCACCGCAAGATTTTGGAAAATATTTTTCTTTACGATGGAGCACCTTCTCACTGTTCCAGAATGGTAAACCAATTTTAGATGAGACGTTTGACGATAGATGGATAGCTAACAATGGTCCTTTTCGGTGGCCTCCTCGTTCACCAGACATAACACCTTTATTTTTTTATATGGGGCTACATAAAAATGAAGTGTATTCCCATCCACTTACAACAAAGGAAGATTGTAAACTTAGAGTTCGCAATGCATTTAATTCTCTCCCTGCAACAATGATCAGGCGTGCAACAAACGAAGGTGTAATAAGAAGGTTCATAAATGCTTGAAGGTTCACGGACGTAATTTTGAGCACTTGTTATAAGTTCTTGTAATTTACGTATGTGAAATTACATACATACAAAAACACGGCCTACTTATAATAAGCAACAATACGGCAGAAATAATTAAAATTTTTAAATACATGTTAATATCTCAAAACGTTTAAGTTTGGTTATAGGAAGTGAACATAAACCTCTTGTTTTTTCTAGAATTACATGAATGAATAAAAATATGGTAGTTTCATTTAAAAAATGAAGATATTTGACATTTCTGAAGTTGAACTTTTCATCACTTTTAAGAACCCTGTATAATAAAAAAGCAGTTTTCGACTTGTCACTAATTACCTCGATCTTCCTACTAATTAACCTGACAAATAATTTTTATTTGGTGTTAGAATGTTCACACAGAATTTTCAATATTTAGGTCTGCACCTGTCAATTTTCCATTGAAAATGAATATCTCGAAAAGTATAACTTTTAGGTATAGGGTATTCTGCACAAAGTGACATTAAAATTGAACGTAGAATCCAAAAAGTTAATAATATATAGGGTGTTCTATTTTAAATAACAAAGTAGTTGTTTACTTCCGGTATAACCGGAAATGACACGTCTGTCAAAATATTTTCCATAAATTTGCCATAGCTTGTTATCCATTTATGTAAATTTTATAAAATCGTATGAGTAGTTCCAATATATAGATAGTGTAAGCTCGTCGTGAAACAGCCTGTATATTATAAATATTAAACATAATTAAATACAAAGCAAATTAAACAAACAAAATCCCAAGGGATGAAAAGTTTCAATGATGATTATCAGCAACACATAAAATCTACAAAAATAATTTCTGATTATCATTAGAATTGATTCTTTTAGTTTCAGAATGTGTCATTCTTATTATCTACTTATCTAAATGCTGTCAATAATTTATTTGATAAACAGCAATATTGTCGAATATTGCCACTTTTTACGACCCCATTTCTATTGAATTCTAGTATTTGTACAATTCAACAAGCACTATATGCTGCCTGTATAAGAAAACAGTTTTTGTCGCTCGAATATTAGTGCATTAACAGCAATACATTTTTATTGATTACTGAGCCGATTAAAAATAATAACACTTTAATATTTGAATTTTAAAAGTTTCGGATTCGGATGCTTAGGGTTGAGAATCTGCATGTTTAGGTAAAACATTGTAAAATATAAACGTCGTGTTCGCTGATTTTCATGTAGAAACGTTAACCATTTTACAGAATATATGCAGAATTTATTTAATGTAATCAAAACAATTTGCATACGTCACACGATAATGAATAAATCAAGACATAACACGAATTTAAAAGCTGTTAATCCTGTTAAATTAATGGAAAATCAAGTACGATAACAAAGAGAGTTATTTGTTTGTGACGTTTTTAGCAATAATGCAAAATCAGATGCTAAAGTATTTAGTTGTATTCCGGTATCTAACGGTCGCGGGTGTATATAAATTTTGTATAGTTTGTGTTGAGACGATTTTGCAAAAATTAAATTTAACAAGGCATAAGATAAATTGTTATAATTTTATTGTTATTTCGTTAAAGTTTTCACAATAATTAAATTTTTAACATTTTCAAAGCTCAGAACTCGAACTACGTCTTTGGCGTTATGTTTTTATACAGGGTCATTAAGGTTTAAATTAAACCGCATATTTAAATTTATCTTAAAACTTTTTTCAACCACCTTGTATATACAAAAATATTTTTAGAAGAAGGTACTTTTCTAAAATTTACGCATGAAACTGCTATGAACGTTTGTCTTTAATGATAAAATTTGCTTATTTTTTTTGTATTGGTTGAATGTTGGTTGCTTTAGGGTCAACTAGAAATCGTTAAAGATTACGTGTTTTGCAAGATTTTATTCAACCATAGTCGCGTTAAAATATTGCAAATGCTTGTTCGTTTATGGTAATGGTCCTAAGTTTAAAAATTAGTTTCAGTTAACTACACGATAAGTGCAATAGACAGCAATACGTAACTGAACGAAGTACTGA